>JARFOD010042604.1:0-10200 GCA_031763545.1 Mopalia muscosa | reverse complement strand
GACCGTGTCAAATGCTAGTTGAATTCCATTCAAGCTGTGATCAATCTCTGAACAGGCTAACACCAATCAACCACATGTGGCGTCGCTGAACAAGCACTCAATATACAATACACGGAAACCGTTGACACGCGTTGGTCCAGGTAGCTACCTGTATTTAATTGATTGTCAAAACACCCCTGTTGTGAATAATGTAGTGAAGTTTTATCATCAAAGGTAACGGTCTTCAAATTCAAATTTTTTTAGCGGGTCTGCTCTGTGATTAAGATCACAATCTCAACTTTTGGAATATGCAATAATACAAAAATGAAAAATTTCGAGCTGAGGGGAGGTTAGAGGATCCTTAATACCACTGATGGTATTGCACCATAGATAGATTTCTGTTTTTAAGACAATGGATCAGACTGAATTTCAACAAGGTCCATAAAAAACAAGATGGCCGCCATTGCATTATTTTACAATATTCATTACCGGTACTGTATATGTTGTGAACACTATAACTCTAACAAATTCACAGATTAACTTGAAATATAGTCTCATCTTATAAAGACAAAAGATGTGACTGAATTTCATCAAGTTCCCTAAAACAAAATGGCCACCAATGCATCACTACCATATCCATGCCTATGTGTTTTTAACATGTTTATTTTAAGACCAAATTCACAGATTAACTTGTAAGCTACTAGTTAATTCATAGAATAGGATTGCAATTCATCAAATTGCACAAAGCAATATGGTCCCCATGGCATAATTTTTCAATATTCAACCTTACATGATAATTTTGAGTAACTTTAACTTTTTACGATAGCTTCCCCCCATAAAGACAAATATTGGGATTTCATTTCTACACATTTCGCAAAACAATATGGCAGCCATTGCATAATTTTAATATATTTCAAACTTTGAAAATAGTTTCCTCTAGTTAAGAAACCAATAAGGATTGCATTTCATTTAATTCCGCAAACAAAAATGGCCATCACTCAAATTTATCACTTCAAACTTCGCTTTTTCAGTTAATACCATATATTTGGTGGACATTGCATACTGCACCAAAATGGTGATAAACACCATAACTGTAACTCTTTGGTTCTTTCAACCAAAAAATAGTTTTTAAACAACAGTTGGAAAAGGTGATTTTACTGGGATTATGAGCATATATTTTCAAAAAAAAGCTTTTAGTGGTGGACCTGGTAGCTACTCGCCTTGTTTTTATTGCATATTCGCAAAGGCAAACAACTGTATTACACTTACATTTGAGTAAGCATAGTCGTTAATTTAACAGGTGGGACTGACGTTATTGTTTGAAAACATGGTCTGTCACCAATGTGTCCGTTTGCTTACGGAGGCATAGGAAGGAATCTGTAACAACACGGTGTGTACACAAGCTTGGTCATCCATGCACAATGTTAATCTGTTGTATACATAACTATAGCTCTTTGAGTAACACATAGTATGTTAAGCATGTTTTCAGCTGACATGCACTTCGTTGTCGCTTTTTAAATTTATAGCTCATTAACAGCTATGATCATTCGATTACAAGTGCCACACAGATGATTGAAAATATGCAATAAAAATGATTACGCTGAAAAACAGTTGTCTTTCCCTTTACATAGTCCTTAAGGATAAGCTTGGAGGATCCTGTTTAGTTTGTGTCTGGTTTTCCTGTCCGGACTGAGGGACATTCAGTTTTTACAAGTTCATTATGTTATCTTCTTAATGCAATTCATTTTTGGAGAGAACTCTACGATATAAGCTCTTCAACCACTCCCCAGAACAAACCAACGCAGAAACTGTTTTTCTTATCACAACTTTTACACTTTATCTTTATTATTCTATAATTATAAATACATGATGTTATACATGGTAAAGTCCAGTAACGTTACAAGAGATCCCAAGTACAATTGAGTTTACATATGGTTCTGTACTCAATTACCGAAAATAGTTTTAGTGTATGCCCTTTAATCTGGAAAAACAAAGGCATATCACAGCAACATTTATTTATAAATATTTTCAATTTTAAATTATGGACATATATACAAAACACCAAAAACAGGTCACGTTTTGTTTGGTTAGTGTAATCTCAACAGAACTTTGAAGCCTTCATTACAAGAAATACATTTTAAAACATAATTTGTTGGTATAAAAAAAGTAGTAAACCATCCTTAAAGTTCACTCTAATTTTACTATGGTTTGTTCATGTAACTTTGTATTAATGATTTAAAGGGGTTGACTTTATGATATTTAGACATGTATTTGGTTATTTCCTTACTTAACCAATAACAATGCATTGGGGTAGGATGATTGCCACCTGGGTAAATATACTATTAAAAATTTAACTCAAACCATCCGGCGATTACCGGAGCTACATGTTGTGACTCACTCATATACTGTAACCTAAGGGTTGACAGGGACTCGATCCTGTGAATGGTACATCGAGGTAAGCTTAGAAAGCGCATTCGCTTACCACTAAATCACAGTCTGATTGGGCTTTAAAGTCGTACTCAACTTAACTTAAGGGTATTTCACTTATATGATATAAAAAACAAACACCTTACTGCCTGAGCCTTCTTTTGTCTCACTCACTCATATACTTGATCATTGACAGACACACTTGATCCCGCAAACAATACATAGAAGTAGGATAAGCAAGTGCACTCGCGAACCACTAAGCCACACCTGGGGGCCAGGGATTTCACTCTAGCTCAAGTACAGTGTAAAGTTGCATGGGTTTCTGGGGTTGGTTAGAGGGTCAATACACTATAACCGTATGGTTCGCTGAACAGTCAAGAGGACAACTAAACTATGAAATCCTGAAACACATTATGACAGACATACCTTAAAAGAGTACATTATAGACAGATCTCCTCAATAGCTGTTACTGTATATACTGTTCTTTAAAAGCTTTGTTTGATTTGGCGTTTATGCCATAGTTAATAAGGTTATTTCACTGATATGACAGAGGTCCAGCCCAAAGGGTGAAGAAAACCCCTCCCAAAGCACTGAAAAGACCGGATAATCACAGAAAGCAATACTGAGACTTCACAAACAGATCAGCCTAATGTTGCCCCTTAGCTCTGAGATGACAAATAGTTTACTGCTATTGTACATACTTTATACACAGGAGGGTTTTATATATCGGTAAACAGATAAATATATAATACCAATTGGATGTATTGGGCCAACAAGTTTATCCCAAAATGCTTATGACATTGATACTTCATTATTTCAATCAGCCATCAATAAATATCAAGCTGGCAGTACTGGTATCAATTATCACTGTTTAGTGTTGAGTTAATAGATTCCTTATAAACATAGAGCAAGTTTTTACATGTTATACTATAATACATTCACATGATGTCATATTTGCACTCTTACAACTATAAACCATAAGTGAGTAACTTATTGCCATAAGTGCTGTATAAATATTATCACCAGGCTTGCACATTTTCATTTACGTATATGTATTTACATTCTATTTATGAAATATATATACTTGTGTAGACTTCATTCCTGGTAAGAGTCCTGGCCAACCTCTGTATTCTATTAACAATAATATATTATATAATTCATCAAATGTTCCACTCTGACATCACCTTTAAGCTGCCGATAGTAAAAAAAAAAAATTAAACTAAATCATAATGACTTTTATAGCAGGGATTCTAAGACCTGGATCTAGGGACTCTAGGCTTCCCAACACAGATATTCACGTAGCTTCTTTGGTAATGGGAGACCAGCTACTTGTTCCTTCTTCACCATCTGTAAGACTAGTTCCCGACAAGCATTCTGTAGGGAGGTCACTGAAACGAGAAAAACAAGAAATTTTAACAATGTTTTTCATCAACAGTTGAAGAATGATTGATGTTACAAACATAAATCTAGTCCCTTCTAACATGTCCATTGACAGTTTGATGTCCGTTGTAGATCGCTAATGCTAAAATTTAATTCTCTCAACAGTCGTAACAACTTTCTAGCTAGACCTAGTTTATCGTGATCATTTGAGTATGAAAAAATACAATTATTTTATTTACCAGCCATGCTAATCCTTGGTTTACATGAATTTATTTGATACCAATATTAAGTCTGAATCAATTTGAAATAAGATAATTATTCTGTATAATTTTTGAAATTATTTAACAAAGTTTGAATCCTGTCTCCTGACAGGATTCAAACTTTGTTAAATAATTTCAAAAATTATTGAAACAAATCACTGAAACAAATTGATGCAATCAAAATACACATGTGCAATACCCAAACAAAGAACACTGGTTGACCCAATAATATGATTATTAACATAATTTAATTGGAATGCTTCTTAGCTTAACCAAGTTAGGCTATACAAGTTTACAAGCTAGATAATTTCTTAGGACATTCAATGTAGGTCAAATCATTGCCCTAAGCCCTTAAGTGACTATGAAGAAGTTTGTTTTCAGGGAGCCAATAGTGGAAAAAAAATACTTGATATATATTCGCTCACTTAAAATATTAATGTTAAACCCCATCACCACCTCCATGACCAACAACCACAAGAGAAACAAACAAAAAGAAAACAAAGAAAAAATCACCTCCGTATAGCTGTATCACTCTGACTTGTTTCGTTGTACCATAGACATCAACCACAGCAAACAATGGACCATCCTTGTAAGGGATATTTCTTGCGCAAGGTCCCTGATCTTCACCATTAATAAGGAAATGCATCTCTGCCTTGCCATTAACAACAAGATATAATATACCTATTCTGCTGCCAATATCCGTTGGCAGTATGTTGCCCATAGTCCTTTTGACAATACTAGCACTAGAATGATCCGATGAGGAAGTGTCTCTGAGTCCAGGACTTCGCACTGGTCCTAAAAGGCTACGACTAAAAGAGCCCTGAGGAGTTTGAATTAAATCAGTCTGGCCAAGAATTGAATGATATGGCTCATTTTCCTCTAAACCAACGTCTTCAGCATAAACTCGGTTATGTGATTTGGTCACTGCAAATATCCAAGACTTTCCCATGTTGGCTAAATCTGGCAATGCATATTGAGGCAGTTGAAATTTCTCTTTTGGATTGAACTGAGTCAGCCCTATCCTAAGATGCCCACTCCAACCTCTCTCATTTTTCTCGATCTCAACAAGGAAGATTTCGCCTGGTTTTAATGGTTTCTCACTAAAAGTAATAGCATGAGCAAAGCTGTTTTCTCGATAGGCCACCATACTGTCATTTGATAAACGGATATTCTGTCCATGGTATGGATTAAACCTTGTCAGCGGCATCTTGGCCAACCTAAAAAAGAAAAGGTGGACTTATTTGTCTGTTCCTTACTAATATATAAATATGATACATTCTGAAAAAGACATTTTGTACAATCTATATACCGTAATCAGGGTTCTGTGACCCTGTTTGGCTTAATTTCAATAGAGATTTTGTGAAAAAAAAGTCATTTATTGGCATTAATTTGGCTAATATGTTTTCCGGAACCAAATGCCGGTGTATGTATTTTAAATCATGCAGGCATATCTGTAAGTGTTGAAACTGCACTGATCATTAGCCATTAAGAGGAGCTTGTTTGTTTGTTCGATAGGGGTTTAACGTCGTACTCAAGGGTATTTCACTTATATGACGACGTGCCAGCCCAATGAATGAAGGAAACCACCCTCGACACCACTGGCAATAAGCAAAGACAGGACGGGACAAATACAGGACAACCACATAATGCAATACAGACACCACAAACAGATCAGCTTCCTGTTCCCCTTTAGCTCTGAGAGGACCAGGGCAACATGAAGCTCCCTCCGGCCATCCGCGCCACTAATAGGAGACATTTAGAATAGGGCTGTCACGATTTGACCTTTCTTCGGTTCGGTTCAGTTACCAGTTATTTTTTCGGTTCTCGCTTCTTCGGTTCAGTTCAGTGATCCAAAGTAGCAGCCTATAGATATGCGTTTGTAGCTCTATACATCGTATGTGATATTAGACCAAACGGTGTTGTGTCAGTGATTGGTGGCAATACCCGGTACTAAACTAGCCAAAATACAGGTGGCCTATGCTTCAATAGTTCTTTCAACTAACTAAAATTTGAGTACAAAGCAGTACAAGTTTTTAAAATTGTTTCTCCTCTGTAACTGCGCTGTCGTCTGTCGTAAAAAACACTAAAAGCCTTGTTTACCAAATTCAACTCTCCGCATATGGGTTCTATAAATAGAAGCCACGCAGTAATGTTATAACATCCTTTCTACGGAGAATGCCACAGCTGAGCTCGCGGGAAGAGTTTGTAGTTTTAATATTTTAAGACTTGTTGGAACCCATTTTGAATGTTGAAATAAAAGTTTTATTAAATATTTTCTGATATAAAATAAAATCTCCATGTTATATGTATTTTCCTGTAATATCTGGCAGTGTATGTATAACGGAGAACAAGTCTTCAAATTTCCAAAGCCTGGAGAATGTACGGCAACAGCCAGCCAATCATATCCACGAGGTGTACAACAACAGCGAAGCGATAGGAATTGACAGTACTTATGGACGAATAGACAAGAATAAACAACACTGGAACTTATTATGAATTTTTAATCGCGTAATTTGAGCTGAAATACAAAACAAAATCATGTATGAAGTAAGATCGCCCGTAATTTTGCCTGACATGGCATGCAGGCAAGTGTTGAATACACAAACTGATGTCTCCATTTAATAAATTGAACTGAACCGAAATTTGCGTAAGCTGAACTGTGAACCGAACCAAGAGGTGTGAATCGCGATTTATCGAAATTTCGGTTAATCGTGACAGCCCTATATTTGACTATGTATGGATTGGATATGTTATCACTGACCGTCATATTTTCTGGCACTGAGACACTTGGTTTCCATCTGCCTAGCAGCTCATTCACAAATTTCTTGCATTTAGGGTCATTTTTATCTAATAACTCGTACATATACTCCTCCAAATCGTGACCATCTTCCATTGACAGAATATATCTGAGGAGTGAATGAAATACAGTTTAAACTAATGACAGAATCATTCAAATAAGTCTTTTGCTTGTGACTGCTTCCTATGCATATGTGTTGTCTAACATTGAGAGTCTGCGTCAGACATACCTGTCCCACGTGATCGCCAGTCCAAGAAAAAACATGTGGGCAGAAGAAGCAGTCAAAGTGTTCTGCTGCAAGTTTTCAAGTTCCAAACTACTAATTTTAAGGTACAAACTAGCTTGAAAAATAAAGAGAGTATTAACACAATAGGCAATATAAATTTTTAAAAGGGTGAATAGAGAGAAAGTGGAAATTTAGACAGAGTCATTACATACTCTGTTGTTATTGGAGTGTAATTTTTCACTGCTCTGCGGAATACAACTGTTAACTGGAGAAATATAGTCATGTCAACTGAAGGAGCTTTGCCTACAAAGCTGCATCTAGCACAGTGTTACTGTACAGGCTTATTATTTTGTCCTACATGTACGTGACTCAATCTTCTGCCTAAGTCAACTTGTGTCAGAGGTTGGAAAGTGATCCTCCGCTATCACTGGCCTGCCAAAACATATATCTTACCCCTAATTTCTTCAAATTTTTGGATAAAGTTTTACTTGAATTTTTCTCAAAATAGGTGACATGTTTAAGTTATCTCCCTTTGCAAAAACAAAAAAAAAAACAGAAAACCACCAACAAAAAAAACAACAAAAAAAATAAGCAAATACTGGTCATTGTGTTAAATGTATATTAAAAATCCTAAAGAAAAATCAGATAGGTCTTTCAAATGAGTAGCCACTAACCACTGATTTGGGTTGGGATAGACGAGACAGCCAAAGGTGAAGGAATTAGCCCTACATACATACTGTGCTAAGCTGCATCCAGCTATTCTCCCCCACCATGACATAAGTACCCAGCCCCAATATAAAGGGGGCGCCACCATTGGCATTATCATGTGAAAAGGCTAACCTCGACAACCCTGTAGGCCTATTGGACTTTTTATGTGACGTTGCACTGTTTTCTCTTTTAAGATTAAATGTAAATCAGTTTGTTGTATGTTTGTGAGTGAGGGAGGAGGGGGGGGGATGTGAATAAGGTTTTAAAGCTTGTTTATTGTAACACTATTTATAAGACTAGTGTGTGTGCTATTTTGAACCACGGGAAATTTGCTGTCAATGGTCGAGATCATACAGTCACAGTGAAGATTTTATCTGAGCTTTTTTATTCTTATTCTCTGCCATACGCTGAACACATCTGTAAAATCACAACATTTAAGAGAAAAAGTAACACTGTTGTATTGTCTACATATATTAGGTACCGTCATTATATAGCACATGCTATAGGCCTCCTGACAACATATGACATGTCATATGTTTGACAATCTGCAAGCAGCTGAAAGTAGCGCTGTAAAATGATTGATGTCATTTGTCAACCTGTGAGTAAATCATACTCTATCTAAGTCTATCGTTGAAGACGTCCAGGAATACTTTCTACAAAATTTTGCGTTTAACTACCTTGCATTTTCTTCGGAAATGTCAATATCAAACCGGGAAAATTGATCACAAACACATGCGGATAGGGACAGACCGTCATCCGGCCCATATTAGGAAAAATAGGTCAAATGAATGGAATCGTGGGTAATGAACTCTCTTCCGAAAGGGAATCTCCTGTGTATATATAGGTCATTGGTGTCGTCAACCTTCATCAGGCCTTGATTGTTCAATAATTGCACAATAAGTAGGTCAGGATTCCCTCAGAAAGATGTCCCTGTGAGGAGTTACGAGATAATCTCCATCTCCGTGCTTTTGTTTTTACAAAAACACAAAAGAATTTTCGACGAAAAAATAATTTCTCATTAAAACAGATTTATACTTTAGCCAAGAAAACACACAAACAATTTCTCAAAGGCAGTGAAATATAATAAAACTGCCAACTGGACGGAGTTGGTCTAGTTAATCCAGCAACCCAGCTATTGATTAAAGTTTTATATAAAGGCTTGAATAAATGAAAAAAGTATTAAAAAAACAGCAAAAAAATAAAAAATTAAAAAAATGTGTGTGTTTGGGGGGGGGGGGGGGGGATGTCTTCTGAATGTGCATTTGGCTGTATCCATAATGAAAAACCTACAAGAAAGACCTCATCTTTTTTAAAAAAAATCCAAATCAGATTTTTTTTGATAGATAAATTGCTTGCTTCAGCTGCAATCGAGGGTGGTTGGAGGGAGCTTCCAGTTGACTTTATGGTTTCAGAACTGACAAACAGGAATCTTATATGTTTGTAAAGTCTTACAGATTGTATTGTCCTATATTTGTCTCGTTATGTTTTGTTTGTTGCTGGTCATGTAGGCGATGTTTTCCTTCACCAATTGGGCTGGCATGCCATCGTGTGAGTGAAATAACCTCAAGAACCGCGGTAAACCCCAATCAAATAAACAAAACAAACAAAAGCGAATCAAGATTCATGGAGTTCATTATTGCAGTCCATCCATTTTATTTAAACAGGAAGACATCTCACCTTTATGCCTTATGTACCGCCAGCTTGGTCATAAACCAGGACCATTTTGCCTAAATTGTGCGGTCATAGCTTGACAGCTGTATAAATACACCGGCATTATGCTATAATGTCATTCAGCTGTGCATGTAGATCAATGAATTTCCTTGTTTTTAAATCAAAATATGTTTTTATTAAAGGTTGATCCACATAACACATTTTCAAACATTTAAGCAGGTTGCCTTTTCATAACTGGCTAATACTAGGACTCTTGAATGCCTGGTAATATAGGCTACCGATGGGGAGGGGTTTATCACAAAGTTCCTTGTCTGCCCTGAAAAGCTAGATGGTATGTGATGGTTACAAAATGTGGAGTCCTCAATAAAAATTAATTTTGATAAATATTATAAATTTAATGTAAGCTTATATCTGTTCACTCTACATGTCATCAGTTTAATTGGTAATTGAAATCTTGAGACCTAGAATGTTTATATTTTTATGCCACAAAAAAGTCGTGAGAAATCGTTCTTAGCAAATTTTAACAAGAGGTGAGTGTGACTCACTTTATACCATCAGAAGAATTTTATTAATGAATAAAGATGACACAATAAAGAGGCAGAAATATAAATCTTAACGGAGTGGGTATAGTCATGGGTTCAAACTAGATCCCAACTAAAAGTGTCTATATCTGTTGGAGTTTAGGAGAAACAAACTAAAACAGTCACTACATGTATATCAACTGCAACTCAGCTTTAATCATGGAAATGGTT
>JARFOD010042603.1:9197-23579 GCA_031763545.1 Mopalia muscosa | reverse complement strand
GGGGGGGGGGGGGGGATGAAGGGTCACAATATCAACTGTCTAATAATTGAGGAAAAATCATTACCAAGTTTTGAAGATCAACTCTGTGATTGGTCGTTGTAGATAAACCAATCTAGGCCGTCTGGAATAAACGACTAGAGCAACAACATTCTTGAAGTCAATTAATAGTCCTTGTATCAAACATATGTCAGCTAATAACTCACCAATAGTCTATTGCTTCTAATCCTAGAAGAACGGTTTTTCCAACAAATTGTCTGAGAACTTCATTACTAGGACCCATTACCCAGCCGGCCTTACCATCTCGCAGCAGTCTTTCCAACCCTGTCACAAAGATTAACAAAATATGGGAAATAAGAGAGCAGGTTTGAACAACTGTGTAACCTATTCAAAGCAGCTAGTATTAGCAATCAATCGTTTGAGTTGCACACGTTTAGCTGTTAATGCGAAATGAAGCCCGCTGAGAACCGAGTCTCAGTGCTACATCCAGTGAGATGTGCCTACCAGATTCATACGCTGTATAACCAGTGGTAGAGTAACAGTAAGAAGACATACGTACTGGCTTTAATTATACAATTTCTGGATAACCACTCCTTTTTTTGTGATAGAATACTACGTTTAGGTGTAAATTGACACCTGATGACGATACAGACATATGTATCGAAACGTTGTGTTCTATCACAAAACAAGAAGTGGTTATCCGGAAATTGTGTAATTATGTTACTCCACTTCTAAATGTCGTTCAAAACATGTACTGGCTGTAAGTCTACCGCTGATTATACAAACTAAACCTGATCCGAGGATGCAATGGCATGGCTTACATCAATGTGGTCTGATTTGCGACACAAGGCTCGCCAAGTAAAGGTGTTGGCTTGGGAAGATGTCAAGATTTACATAGTCCAGCTACGCATCAGTAAATTTAACAAAATGTCCCCATACATATTAATTTCTTACCCAAGTCTGTCTTGTAACCGGATCCGCCGCATGCCTGTAGCATCACATCAGTCACCTTTTGTACATTCTTCGCCGACGCAAATTTCAGCTGCCAGCACCACTGGAGAAACTGTGCTCTTCGAATTGAAAAAGTAAAAATATTGTAAGCAATCATTTATGATATATTTCTCAAGCTACCTTGCTCTCCATTTAAAGGAAATGCAAAGCAGTGTATTTGCTCATCAGTTAATAACATAATATACGCCTATGGGCATATCCTATTGTTCTAGACAGAAAAAAAGTCTGAAGGGTTTTCCTTCTTTTTCACGAAAAAATATTGATGTGTATGTAAACTTTTCGGGTAACGTTTTACCAATCGACCGTTTTGACGTCAGAGGACCGCCTTCAACGCCTCCTTTTTGACTTACGAGATTCTCATTACGAGAATCATAATTCAGTACGATCTTTTTGCCTACAAAGTTCAATCAGTTTAAATCTCATCATTGAATCAATATTTTAATTAAGACTTATTCTGACTTAAGGCAACTCTGAAAAACAGATTTTCATAGTTGAAACGCCCACGGCCATGGCTTTGTGGTTAGCAAGTGCGCTTTCTGAGTCTACTTGGATGTACCGTTCACATGATCGAGTTCGTATGTCGACCATCAGGTATGAGTATGTCAGAAAATGTTGCTCCTGCCACCACGGTCATCACGGTTTTCCACCGTATTAAGGCAAAGAGCAGTGTGAGGTGGACAATCAAACAAATATAGTTGAAACTGTCGAATTTGCTTATTATTATTTCATATCACTATTTAGTCACCTACAAAAATACCTTTGTGTTTACTGACCTGACAGACGTTTCTAAATCTTCGTAGATTGACCAATCACATTTGTTTGTGGCTTGATCGCATGCTGCAGCAATTGAGAAGGCCATAATACGACTGGCGTTAGTATTCGTCATAGACTCACCAAAATAATCCTTTAAAAAAATAGACAACTCCTTCTAATATATTTACTTAGCACAAGATAAGAGTTAAAACATACATTTTTTTAACCAAGCACAACATTTCACATTTTATTTTCTTTTATTGTCAATAATATAGGCTAGAACAGGAATGCACTGCTGCCTTATCTCGAAACACCTTTCAGCGCTGCGAAAAACACCAATCAAACAATCGATCGATCGATCCATCCATTCATCCATCGATCACTGAATGGATTAATCAATTAATTCAGTCAATCAAACAGCCCACCAACCGGTAGGTGGCTTGATCGTTCGATCAACCCATCAATCGATCAATCCATCATTTCTTGGTAAAAGAAGCAAGCTATCAATTTATCAACCAATCAATCAATGCCATGAAATGAACCATTTTTTTCTGTTTTTGTCCAATGAACAATTGTAAAAGCATCAACAAAATTTAAAAAAAACGAATTGTTTTACCTGAATTGTCGGATAGTCGCATACTCTAAGTCCCACATCAGCGTGACCTTTGTTGGTCACGTGCTTTTTGGCAAGGTCAATACAGCCCAATGAGATGCCGTTCCAGCAGCATGAAGATAGAGTTAGAAAGAACGGATCAACACACTCGTCATTGCTTAAGGCTCCATCACCTGAAAAATTAACTCAGGATTTATTTAGTTTTCTAGTGCGATGTGCTATGTTCAAGGTCATTGCAATGAGGTAAGGGTCGTTCCAATGCAGGTGTATTTCAATCTGTATTTTATTGTTGTTGGATGTAGATTCGACAAGATCATATTGCAAATGGCAAGTTGACCAATCACAGATCTTTTTCCCAAAACATTAGTAATTATGCATAACTGGCCATTCAGCTGTACCAAGCTTCGTCGAGCACTGTAACTTACGGGAAGTACCTGTTGTTTGGTACAGTCGTATGTTATCTGGATTTTCATTGAACAATTCACACAATGGCATTGAAATAATTGCCCTCATTTATCTGATATATATTATCTTATTTTGATCTAGTTTTACTCATACTGGATGTTTTTTTACGGAAGATGAACAACACTGGTGTTATACCCGATAATGGATGTTATCAAAATTTAAGATATCTAAAGAGTATTCATGAGAAGTTTGAACAATGCAATAATGTACCATAATCATGATAGAACTTTTTAAAAATGCTTGGCTCCCAGAAGGTCCCTAGGAATGTGTATATCCAGTTGATTTAGCGTTTGACCACAGCACTTGATCCAAAAGGTCAAAAAGCGTCGGATAAAGTGGCGACAAAAGGGTAAAAACAGCTTGATTGATTAAAAAAGTGTTTGATTGACAGCTAGCGATCGGTCAATTGATTCGGTCAGAAACATGTATAATGAGTGAACAATCCCATGCCCTGTGCTCTCACCGGTAAGGGGCAGCAGGCAGCGGATATGATTGTTGTGTCTTTGTATTGTGTATTGTGACGGTTGAGCGAAATAAGTATGGTGGTGGACCCCAATTTTTTTTCAAAGAAAACCAGCACTTATGCATTATTGGGCATTTAACTTGTTTATAAAATGCATCGTTTTCCATAAAAACTGTCAAGAGGAGAAAATCGCCACTTAAATATCACATATGATATTAAATTACAATTAAACAGAGAGAGACAGCAAAAAATAAATGCACTACTTTGGTACAGCTGAATTGTCCCAATCAGAATAATTGATAATCCTAAAACAATGCAAACTGCCCAATTTGTCATTCGACATAATTTATGGGCCAATAAGAATAATCTATACCTATTGGACCAATCAGCCTGTCGGGCGTCAGAAGACCTTCGGCAACCAAAGGACCTGATTGGTTGCCGTGCATTCCAAGTGCAGACCAGTCGTCAGTGTTCCCTCGAATCTCATCCTGAAATGGACCATGAAGTGTAAGTATACCAAAAGATATAAAGCTTGCAAAATTAGATTAAATTGTGAGGTAACATGTAAGGGAAAAGTTTGGCTCGCGAAGATGCACATACCTTTAAGAAGAGGAAGGTGCTCAGATTGGAAAAGTCGCCTTGAAACCCTGGACTGGCAACCTGGACAGCGTACCAGTCTGCATATCCAGCACTGGTTGCCCAACTCCCATATTTCACTGTTTGATAACCACCATTTTCCAGCTTCCAACATTTGGACGACATCGGATACCAAAAATGACCACCTGAAAGAAAAAACTCAATTTTGTTTTAAAGCTGTACCTTCTGTTCTTAATTTTTTTTTATATAATGTACTATTTAATATTATCCCCATTATGCTAAGTGTCCATTTAGCTATTGTTGTGTGATCTTTCCCTGATACGGTCAATCCAGGATGAACAAATTTGTTAATTTATAGTTCAAGGCGATGCCGACACTTTAGAGGATGAAGATATTGATAGCATAGGATTATTGCAGTATGGACAGACAGATAGCATGAATTCATTGCGTTACGGAGGTATCTCTGGAGGATGAACAATCTGAAAGCATTGCGACAATTCCTGCGGACAGGGACACGTACACTGTAGATGACGAAGAGTCAAATTGCGGTACGACCATCCCCAGGATGTTGTAAACAGTCGAATTGCATGACGTCATTGTGTTCCGGGCCATTCACAGGTGAAACAGTCGAATTGCATGATGTCATTGTGTTCCGGACCATGCACAGGTGAAACAGTCAAATTCCATGACGTTACTGCGGCACTACACGAACAGGTTGATGGCATGAAAATTTCCCATATATATAGCTAATATTTCATCCAGGAGAGACCCCTCGGGCTAAGGGCAGTTTGTTTGGAGAGTGGCAATGCTGTCTTTACTTAGTATAAAGAAAATATAATCGAAACGCTTGACATCTTGGTTGCGCTAGTGTCAATTATTGTTGGAATACACTGTCGGCATATAAAAGAAATATTGTTAAACACGGCGTAAAACACCAATCAATCAATCATCTGGGATGGATCATTTCCCCCTAGTTAGCATATAGCCAGACTGGGCGCTATTTGTAAAAGTAAAAGCATGGTAATGGTAATCTGAACAAGTGTTTACAAACCTGTAGCGGGATCACTATACACCTCGGTTCCTACAAGTTGATCTTTATCCAGTCGACTCAAAATATCTTTAAGGGTGTCGTTGTGGTGATATCTGAACAACAATACCGAGCAGGCGCCTAAATGCATTACTACAAAGAGGGAAACGTATACAAATGAATATTAGCCCGCTTTAGCCGAGTTTAACGTTGAACTTAAAGTTCGTTCGCTCATTACCATGAACAAACTCATGCTAAGTGAAACCGCTATCCTAGCTATGTTATTTGAAGCTTCCTATCCGCTAGAAATAGCAGAACGCTACCATGGCTCGGTACTTTATCTTCCAATATATACAAGTTGCATACCCTTGACCGGACTTAAACCATCTCGTTTTCTTCCTTAAACACTTGTGGGTTAAATCTCTCGACGTCCATTTTCATGTCAAAGTCAATCATTTCTCAGCAGTACCACACTTGCTTAAAAATGTCTTCCGCAGTAATTAGGTTATGCGGATTGAACGTTTTTTAGTATTCAGAGATATTAGAGTTTTGGTACAGCTGCACCTCTTATCTCTATATACTATATAGATAGGAGTCCAATGTTGGACTATATGGCGTAAGAATAGAAATCTAGCATTTGAGGCTAGGCCAGAACACAAAGAAGCCATGAAATGTCGCATGGTATTTCCACAGCCGTCTATATTTAGATTTACCATGTATTCGGATAGTGAGTCTTTGGCGTGCCTTACGAAAGAATGCCGGTAAAACTTTAAAAAAAATATGATCCGGATATCGTTTGGTTGGTTTTTTTACTAATTTTTTGTTTTCAATAATGAAAACGTTCAATTTAACAAAAACCTAATTTATAATGACAAATAAATTAATTTTAGGTTTATTTAAATCTAAGATGTTGCAATCTTTTTGAGCCAGCGGAAGCCATCCAGAACGATGCCACGCTTTTGGAGCATTGGAGCCGGGGTATAATTCCACAAGGCAATCTTAGCCTAAGTTGACCCTAATTACCTTGACGACATAATATCAAGCAGCAATGGTCAACATGACGATTAAAGCCTCTGTCACACCGAACAGACGGTTACCGTCGGCTAGTTGAGTTGAGTTGGATGCTGTCGGTTTGGTGTGACATGGGCTTAAGACGAGCTTAGGCTAAGATCGATTTGTGAAAAGGGCCCCAGTCTTTCAAAAGTGCATTAATCTATATGATTTAAGATGTAAAGTTTGTCTGTGAAGCTAGAAATTAAACGCAACAAAAGAAGAAACTTTTTCTGTATATAATGTACTTGTTAGTTGATGTAAATTGTGCGGTCCACCTTGGACACATGGAAGTTATATTTGTAAATACACTGGGTATGTATAATGATGTCGTAATTGTAACTGTAAAAGATTTCAGTTCTAACAAATTAAACCCAAGAAATGCCGTACCGTCGCCACCCGCACCAAAAACAAAGTACACATCGTGTCGAGCCCACATGCATTACTTAGCAATTCCAATTTCGATAAATCCAAGTATCGGTTTCAATTAGCTCAGCAGTTATAGCCCTTTCCGCTGTAGTTTGTGATTTTGTGTGCACCCGATTCCAATGTAACACAGATTCTGACATTAAGACTTTACCGTATGCCAGATGGTTGTTAACGAGCAAAGGCGCATATTAATTAGGTAGCAGCATGGTGGGAGAACTTCGATAGCTGATTACCAGGGACAATGTTGGACTATATGGCGTAAGACCCCCTTTATTTACTTGCGTTTTGTATCCTCGAATATAGTTCTTTTGTAAATGGTGTGCTGTCCTGTTTGATTTGTTCTGGTCCTGGACATTTATTTTTGATGGAGTATTTGGTATTGATTTGAAGTTATTAAATGTAGGTTTCTGTTCAGTTTAATATTATAGCCTAAAGAGGTCACACCGGGTGTATTTATCACCATTTTATGGAGGGGTGATTGGGTTGTTGTTTGAATCACAGAAGAACTGTGAGGCCAAACGTTAAGATTACGGCTTATGGCAAATTATTAGTGGTCTTGCGCCATTTGCTGGCTGCTGATTTACCTGAACGGCAAAGAGCTGTAAAATGTAAGCATTAGGTATATCGACATAGGTTTTTCACACTGCTTTCTTTTGAAAAGATTTGCTTTCTATGTAGTTTGGATAAAAAAATCTCAATCTACAAGACGATTTTTGATGTAGCTGTACCTGGAATTAGTTTCACTGAAGTCGTCACTGTAGAAACGTCGTATTGGTGAATTGTCGAAGTGTGACTTATTCGTCATGATTTGGTTATTTGTACCGCATTCGATGATTGGTGAAAATAACTTTTACTCACCATAGACCATGGCGGTACTTGGACATCCATATCGGGCTATAGTCTCCACCACCATGGCAGCGCACTGGTGGGACTGACCTTTGCCCCCCAGTTCTTTGGGCACGATCAACCCCAAGAGACCTTGTGACGCTAGGGCGTTCAGGTTAGACCTTGGGTAGGTGTACGTCACATCGGAATGAATCTAATATTGAAAAACATATTAAAAGAATAAGACAAAAGGTACAACTGATTTAGAAGGGAGACGGCTGTGACATAATCACAGGATTTGTAGGATATTTGTCTTCTGTTAAAATCCCTCAGACAAAAAAAGTTCATGCATTTCATCCCTACATTTGTTGGCGAAAAAAATTTACACCGTCGATAAAGCTGCCGCGAAACCTAATGATTCTGGAAGCAATATTATAAAAGAGACGTCCAGCAGCCTCATATTTCTGGTATGGAATTTGACCAATAACTGTTTTTTTTTGCATCTGCGGGTATTTGTATTTGATTTATCTGGCATGTTTTCGATGTATATAATATCATTAAGGTAATAGAGATTTTTGGACAACATCCAAAATTGTTGGCATTTCAACAAGAATTAAACAGTGTGTCATCTGTAATGGGGATTTAAATAAATACTTTCTAGAGTGTAAATCGTAGTCAACTCCTCGTTAAACTCTTAGAGATCCCTAACAATAGTTAATTGTTTCGAGTACATCTAAACAAATATAGTTATAGTTCACGTTTGTCTGAAACTTGTAAACAGCAGAAGCATGGTGTCTGCTAATGAATCTGCCATTCATGACAGACGAGAAAGTCCATGGCGGCGAGCAACACTAGTAGCTTCTAACCATACTTTTTGCGAAATCACAAGTATTGCCACAGCTAACTGTATTACAGAAGGACTTCGTGTGACTTTTTTGCTGTTCTATTTGAAGATCACGACTCTTTCTTTCAAGAACTAATCCAATGGCTTAAGTTATTACAAAAACATCATTTTCTTATCCACTACTTAGGATTGTGGTATGTGCACAATGTGCAAAATGAATAATACAGAAGCAATTCTCAGAGGAGCACTAGTGTACTATGACGGTGGCAACCAGGGCTGAGTTGCTCGAAAGAGTATTACTCGCTAACACCAGATTAAATCACTAATACAGGGTTAGAGATAGACCTACAACATGGCGTGACGTCATCTAATAGAGGATTAAATTTAATAGGGCTTCGAGCGACCGGCCCCAGGAACAGATATATAATACTCAGGTACCACTGATGTAGAGCGCTATGTATTTATATTATAACCGATAACAAAATATACGAACTACTAGAAATAACAATCATCATCTTTCGCCACGAGAAACCAAAAAATGGAATTTCGTCGCGCTTCAGCCGATGGTGATTCCCACCAATGACCTGTTTCCTACGACATGTAGATGGTTGAACTGTTTTTGTTTTTAAATTTCAAGTGGCATAATGTGGCGGCCGTTAGCTTCTGCTTCGTATTATGTTTACACCGGACACCTGTTCATGTTACTATTGCGACAATTCACGTTTCTGTGGAAACTTACTAGGTGTTATATGAATATAAAAATAACATTGCGTTTAGGTTTATCAATCTAGACTATTTTTTAATCTGTAACACAAATTAGGATCTTCATCTGCCGAAATAAACTTTGTATATGCCATATGTGCGTATCATCCCACGAGGAACCCTATGTCCTCGGATTACCACCCACTGTGTATTCTGGTATTGCTGATTTATATTGATCGAGAGAAAAATGTTAACAGTGAATCATAAACATCACTGCGTAATACGGAAGGAGTCAAATTGAAAAACAAAAAATACCTCTAATAATAGTTCTATTTGCTTTAAAGGTGTTCTGGAAGATGTGCATCTTTTTACCTCAATGATTGTCACTAGAAAATTGTTTCAAATGGACTAACGTGATTCATGTCAGGTATTTTGAAACAATTTAAATGGTTCGCTTTGATTAACGGTAAGGATAGCTTTTTTGTGGTGTTTGAACTTATCTAGCTGACACAAATAGATGTTAACAAAATATTTTAAATATCACAATGAGGCATGGCTTTCCTCGTTTTGTAGCCTGTTCACGATGTTTATTCAGACTTCAGGCTATGACTCAAATGAGTATAAAAAGAGCCAATGTAAGATTTCACCGGAATTTGCTCCAATATAACATTTTAAAGGAGAGAATATTAATGCATATTATAATGATCTGCACAACATAATTGAATTGCAAATAAAAAAAGAACAATTGAATCCCTAAAATAATTGTAGTTGAGATTGTACAAAGAGAGTCTGGGATCCTTGGTACAAGAACTGTTACCGTTCTGGACAACTCCTTCTGCATGTCTTTTTCTGTAAATCTACCCATAGGCCATGTTCCATGACTTGTGCACTCCGGAGGACACCCTACCTCTCCTGTAGCATGATTGTCTAAAAAATTTGTACATTCTGGAAAATAACTAACAAAGAAATTGAATATTGACCTATCATGGATTCTCAAAACTCAGCGAATACGTTGGACGTCAAACAACCACACCTTGCGAGGGAACCTGGTCCATTAGTTGTTCGACTACATAAGAGTTAACAGTATTTTCGTATAGACGATTACATAAGAGTTATGTTATTAAACAGTTAACAATATAATTCAAAACTTTAATAAATTTTACAAAGGACACTCACTATTTCATAAATGGAATAGAACTGTTTTCCGATATTCTCGATAAATCTCTGCTACTTCATGACATTACTGTAAGTCTAGAAATAGAACTACCTTACTGTTGTTAAAAATATTGAAGCAAACAAAAACAAGAAACAAAAGGTGTATATTATGTTCAACTGATTCGATGGGCGAGGTATATTATTCATTGTGATATTTTGCTTTTCACACAGACGGGATGGACAACACTATAGATAGACCTTCTGATAACAATGGACACACATCGTCTTTTAACATCTTTATGACATTGAAATTTTCCTGACGATTTCTTCCTCAGACATACCGCCAATTCCCCCCAAAAAATCAAAAATTCCAATTCATATTTGACACAATCATATTTCATTCTCCTTTTTTGTTTTTAGGTGAGACCTTAAACTCACAAGAATAATAATTTCATATATAGCATCTAAAAATGCGAGAATAATCAATTTTAATAATGCATTTAAAATCTCGACTTAAGTCAAAAGTTATTTTGTACAAAAAGGCACAGATAACGTTCTCTCCTAAGGGTTTCTTTATAGTCAGGGCGACCAGTACTAATGCTACTGTATTGTGATGGCAATTTAGATAAACTTTGTGGAACAATTTCTTAATTCGTGGTCGTCTTTCTAATAACGCCACAATGATGACGTCATCTAAAATCACAACTTCCATGATTGTTGTGACGTCAGGTGACCGTCTTGCAGATATTAAATTACCTCCCTTGCTAAGGTATACAGGTTCCCTTTGACGGGTGAAGGGTTATTGACACCGCCAACGGTTTCGGGATAATAATGCTGTTATAAAACCGTGTAGTGTATACACACATTAACTATATCAACGGTTTATTCCATTGAAAGTGTCGTTGTTGAGCGCACTATATTTTTTATGACACTTTTAATGTATTTGAGAATTTTTATTTTGATATCAAGCTACAGAGCAGTTTCGATCGCTTTTCATTTCCAGCCCACATATAATTATGAATAAAAAACAACAAAAGCTTAAAAGATGATTTTTAAATTTATACTTTGTAAATTTACTCAAAGCAGTCGTAAAAGTTTCAATTCGTCCTTGTGTGATCACATATTATATTTGAAACTAATGAATAAAAATAGTTTTTTTACCCTAAGGCTAAATCTGTTATGAATTGACAGTCTCGAAGCTTAAACTTCTCACATTTTTCAATGGCTTCTGTAATTATTCAATTACTTTGAAAATCGCACCTTACGCAAATTGGCTTATAAATAGGCCCAGCTGTGAATACACCTTATAAGAGACATTTTGAGCATTAAATTGGTTCACAAAACAGTTCTTTCTCATCAATGGCAGCTGTACTAGCTTTTGGCTTTCAACAAGCCTGTTCCTGTAAAGAAGTGTTCATTGTTTATATCTACCATAAAGTATTAATGTCCAGCATATACGTCTATAATACATGGTACGTTGAAAATTTGAGAATAAATTATTTAAATCTTACCTAGAACAGAAATAGAAACAAGCTCTCCTAACATCACCTATGCTAACTATTTTACCGTTGTACTAATAGAACGAACACTTATAAAGGAACCGACTGGCGAAGGACATTAATTGTGTTTGTACAGTGGCAAAGTTGTCTTTAATTAGCCCTGGAGGAAGATTAAGCTTCCAGCAATATCAAAACAGTTTATAGTTGTGCTTGTGTTAAATATTGTTGTAATAAACCGCTGTGGTATCAGGTGAAATGTCCTTATACATGTCGTAAAAATCTAAATTTACCAAACTCATAATTAATAAATTCAAAGTGCTGCTAATCAGTAGCTCAGAGATTGACTTAAATCAGATGTATAGCTTCGCCTACACCCTCGGCACACTGAATGTATAGTGGTCCGTTGAAGTGACTATTGTGATATATAATATCAGAAGTCCGAAATTCATAGTTTAGTTGTGTATACATCACGGGTTACAAAATTTCTTCGCTTTAATCTCAACCCGGTTTTCTTATCAGGAACCTTTTCCGGTATAAATTCTCATCAGTCGAATGTCAGTACGAATCGACAGAGCACATTTTCCACTAGACACCATCCATTCTCTACTCTAATGACGACATGGGCGAATTGTCCATGGGTTTATACACCACTGCACACTGCCGTTAAATCAGGCGTCTAATTTGTGAATTTCAAGTAATCCCGAAGTACTTTTGACAACAATTGCGACATTGGATTTAGACTGTTGTTACAAAACAATTAAATTATCTGAAATATTCTGCCTACTGTTTCTGGGGAGAAAATGAAATAAAAAGGCTGTTTCAAAAACACCGTGACGACGAACAACAATTTGGGAGATAATTACTATACATAGACACTATTACTAATTTGGTTAAAATGTAATCTTTTAAGGACAAACCAGGTGAAATTTCATTTCGCGAGTATATGTGCGAATAAGCAACTGCCGGGCAAATTAACTTACAGGTAAATAATTGAATTTCCAGATTGTAAAACAAAGTTATAGTATAATACCACTGAATATCTTGTTAGCTGCCAACTTAGCTGCTGGTAGATGTATGTAGATAAAAAAAAACACAACAGGAAAAGACCATTTAGCGTTGAAGAAATCTAACAGAAACACCTATGACGTCATGATATCCTCCACTGCTGTAGCCCTGTGGACGGTAACTAAAAAGCAGAAAAATATGTCAACATCCCACACATAGTAACATTTTTTTAAAATTTATTTATTTATTTACTGCAAACAGTTTTATTAAATACAAGAACTGGGCCAAACTTGTTCTTTTTAATTCACGCCGGAGATTTTCCATGATGAATGAATTCGAACGCAATAGTAACAGAACAAGCCACAACTACACTCTCCCGTGTGCAAAGCAACCGTAGAAATCCTTCTGTTATGTACAAATCTATTCCATTAATTGTCTTTGTCAAATTCTGACGCCTGAAGAAGTTGATGGGCCACATAACAATAGACCCACGTCTTTTAAATCAATTCTACCCGTAATCAATCAACCATTGTTTATTTCTTTCGTTTGACTCCATGTCAATATAAAGTAGGTAATTAAGTTGGTGCTATTGTAAATGTGGCAGTAACGCTGACAGTATGTCACTGAAATTGTTATGTTATTTATTTCAGATACTGAAAAACTATTTTTTATTATTTGACTTGATCAAAGACCGATTGTTATTGCGTCTTATTCAGACTGTGTTTTATCGGTATAATTTAACGCCTTGCATGTAGTAGTGTCATGGTAGTAAAATATGACAGCGATATTGTCTTCAACATCGAATTATGCTGTCTATGACACCCATATAGCCCTCCTCAGCGAAATCTGCTGTCTTCAAACTATATAGCCTCAATTTCGCGGGCTCATATTGAACACTAATAGACAGATTTGTCCTGGGCGAGATCAGGATACAGCATTTTGATGTCCTATATACAATAAGTTATTTGATATTGATTGCAATTAGCTAATTCACTTCAGAAAGACGATATGAGATTTTACCAGTCGTTCTGTTTTCCATTTTGGCAAGAATTTTAAGTTAGGCACTGTTCCTCTTTGTTCGGTATACTTTTTATTTTTTACAATTTCTACTGTGGCATTAAATTGTTTTATAGAGCCCGCTATTGCAAGCCGTTTTATCACTTCTACCGTTATTCTATATTTTATGAGGTTTCCTCCCGGGTTTCCACCGTAATAAGGCTGTGTACAGTGTAAACTGGACACTCCGTCGTCATATAAGTGAAATAACATTTAGTACGACGTTAAACACCAATCAAACAAACAAACAAAAAAACATATGAGAAATTATATCCATATATGTGAAATTCTTTTCCACATATGTGAAATTCTGTTTCACATGTGTAAAATGAATGAATTTATTTTACATATGTGAAAAAGAATGTCACATATGTGGAAAAGAATTCAACATATGTGTAAACTAATTTTACATATGTGTAAATTAATTTTACATATGTGAAAACGATTTCACATATGTGAAATGTAATAAAATGTATGGTTTTGTATTGTTGGCTGTAAAAGGTAGAAGTGATAAAACGGCTTGCCATAGCCCGCACGCATGCTACCAATTTAAAATGCTTATTATTGCTGTGCATATGGGGCAAATTACTACATCGGAATTAAATATACGCCAGTAAGTATACTTACACACTCACGAATTTCATATTTGTTCTGCGGTTTGACGCGTTATTTTGTCGTCATCACCATTGATGATTATTGTGCCAAGACTAAGTGTCAATAAGACATTATTACTGATATTATTTTGTTGTCTCGATTTTTAAGAGCATGTAAAATTCTCAATTATACTTCATAAATTTGTAAAGATTTGTTTGTGGGTAAAATTTTAAATGAATTATTCTAAGCAAAATAACGGGTTAAATACTATGGTATGTTCCTTCCCTGTGCTATTGT
>JARFOD010042592.1:0-10200 GCA_031763545.1 Mopalia muscosa | reverse complement strand
AGAAAAGGGAAAAGGCTTTACAGGCGAGGGGGATGATGTACAGACGAGGGGAAAGCTGTATGGACTAGGGAAAAGCTGTAATGTTGATGGGAAACGCTGTACCGAAAAGGGAAAAGGCTTTACAGGCGAGGGGGAAGCTTAACAGCCGAAGGAAAAAGCTGTATGGACTAAGGAAAAGCTGTACTGATGAGGGGAAAAGCAATACAGAAAAGGGAAAAGGCTTTACAGGCGAGGAGTGAGCAGTACAGACGAAGGAAAAAGCTGTATGGGCTAAGGAAAAGCTGTACTGATGAGGGGAAAAGCAATACAGAAAAGGGAAAAGGCTTTACAGGCGAGGGGGATGATGTACAGACGAGGGGAAAGCTGTATGGACTAGGGAAAAGCTTAATGCTGAGGGGAAAAGCTAAAGAAAATGGAAATGGCTTTACGAGGCGGGGGGTGTACAGATGAAGGGAAAAGATTTACAGAGTACGGAAAGCTGTACTGACGAGGGCAAAAGCTGTACAGAATAGAGACAACTTACAGACGAGTGTAAAGCTATACAGAATAGGGAGAAGCTGTAAAGACGAGGGGAAAGCTGTTTGGACGAAAGGAAATATTTTACAGACGACAGGCTGTACAGATTGGAAAAGGCTGTACTGAAAAGAAAGCTGCACAGAATAGGGAAGGCTATACAGAGTAGGGGAAAAGCTGTACAAAGAGAGGAGCTGTATGGACGAGGGGAATGATTTACAGACGGGGGAAAGCTGTATATACGAGGGGAAAGCTGTACACACTAGAGAAAGCTGTAATGACGAGGAAACGCTGTACAGAATAGCGGAAAGCTGTACAGACGAGGGGAACGCTGTACATCAAAAGGGGAAAGCTTTACAGGCGAGGGAGGGCTGTACAGACGAGGGAAAAGGCTTTATAGACTTAAGTGGAAAGCTGTACAGATTAAGGAAAAGCTGTACAGACGGGGTCAAAAGCTTACAGATAAAGAGGGTAAGCTGTATAGACGAGGGGAAATGCTTTACAGGCAACGGTAAAAACTGTACGCTTAAGAGCAGGTGAAAACTCTGTGATGTTTTGTATGGCTTTTCCATCTGGAAACATCTCTCTTCAACACAATTTACATGTACTTTAAAAATATATCTCCAAAAACTGGGAGGGAAAGTCTTTTTTAGACTAAGTTTTATACACCCGTCCCTCTACCAATAATCTAAATATATTTTTGGGGGCACATATAATCAATTGCTTAATTACTTTATACTTGCATTGTCGAAAGAGTTACAAAAGTGAGTATTTACTTATAGCAATGTCATACATGTATTGTTCAGAGATGTTACACAAGCGATTAATTTCTTAAAAACCTTTCCTTACCATTCCTGTGGAGTATCTCCAGCCATGGAGTTTGTATGGCATAACATTAATATACATAAACAATGTGCAATCTGTTTGGGAAGTAATTCGTAGGTCAGTCTATTCTTTCACAACAAGACTCGAATTGTGTGATAACATACTTGTAGAAACCATTTTAAATTGTGATGTTTTCATATTTTCCAGACATTGGAAGAATATTTTGTATAGCCATTTAACGACATGCTTATTAAAAAACATATGTGTACAGTTGTAGACTACTATAAAATAGCGATATTCTTGCTAATCATATATGTGAAATTGTAATGTTATATGGACAAAAGTCTGAAATAAAAGTCTATTACTATTATCAGTATTGTTATTAATATATACAATACAACCAGGATCATATAAAGACGAGGTGTCCATGTCTGAGCAGAAATAAAATATGAAACTGAAGCCGAATCGAAACTAACAATTAAGGGCATTTGTGAATATCTGATCATAGAAAATATATCGATCTGATGAATCGAGTATTTAAATCCTACGTATTCCTATGTGTCTACATTTCACTTGACTGAATAGCAGGCGTCCATAATTTAACAAAGTTAACATAAACAATACGGGTCTGATTTGTTTTCTCCTTCTTTACTCCTTTAATTTTTCCTGATTTTTGTGTTACATCAGCAGGCTGTAAAAATCATCAGAAACGAAGTTGTTCGATACGAAATTTAACCGGAAAAGTAATTAAAAACCTGAACAAACATGGTATTGTGGAATACATGTATACAGTTGTCTGTTAGCTGTAGTGATAAGCACATACCAAAGATATTGGTAACCTAACACTTAAACAAATACTAGATCAGCTTACTAGAAGTCTTTGAACCGTATACAACACAATGCTTGTTTTTAACAACTTTATACCATGTTCGTATTTTCGTCATTTCAGAAGAGTGAGAGAGTGTCACTTTCAGTTTCTGTTTCGAAAAATATTTGTGGAATCCCGGATTTTGTTCTTTTGCATTCGTACATCAATGAAAGTCAAAATAGTTCGCACAGAAGATGCATTTAGTTGCAGCGTTTTCACTGTACATTTAGTCCAAAAAAGATTGTTAACTTTTTAAAGTCCAGCTCTGGAATCTGAGGGTTTTTTAGGAATTCAATTATTTATGAGTTCCAGAGATAAATAATAGAGCTGGGTCTGGATAAAATGCTCACATAATTTTAGCTCAAACAACAAATAGATGGGCAGAATGTCTGATCCAGGCCAAACAACAAGATATTTATACTCTTTTACATTTTTACTGACATTTAATTAAAACAAAAGTTATCATAATTCTACTTTCGAAATCTTGCTAACTTTGACTGGCACTGTAGACTATTTCTTATCCATATGATATTAATACTGATCTATTTATAGTGTTTAAATTTGACAGACGTGATCAATCTACATTATAGGTTATATATTGATATCTTAGCTATTTGGTTGTTTATACAATGTCTACCTGCTAATTGTACATACGCTATTGAACCTAGCCTTGTATTCGGAACTTCCGCCGTGTCGTGTTTAGACAATAGGGCGGCCTTTACCAACTGGTCAATAGATGGTATCAATACAGGTCAGTTTCTAGTACTATGTTTGTCTTGGCTCGAATCAACGTAGTTATCTCCCCTTACAGATGATATGTCGCCACAGTGTTTGTTTAAATTAGTCCATCCTAATTACTCTTGAAGATATTCCCAAATGGTTGATACTACAATAGTCCAATATTCAATTGACAATTTGCAACTTATTTCATTAAAATATTCGGCTTACTTTTGGAGAAATTGGGATTCGAACATTCACGTTTAATTAACACTGACAGCTCAGCGACTAAATCATGTAAAGTTTCCTTATGGAAGTTTGAGGGAAGAAAGTTTGAATGTTTTATTGGTGTTTGTGCCAACATTAAGGGTATTTCACTTATGTGTTGCCCTGGTGCCTTCTGGGCTAAAGAGGAACAGGAAGTGGATATGTTTGTCTTTTTTATTTATCACCATATATAATATATTGGAAGCGATTTTTTTTTAAATATACAGCTATATTAACTATAAAATTAGCACAAGTAATGAAACAGACAACAGTTGATGACATAAGTACGAAAACGCCTTATTAGATAGAACAAAGCTCTACACATCCGTAATAATTTCCTTCAAGTTTAGTACATATTGACATGTGTCGACCAATCAGTGAAGTGTTAATCTAATCCAGTTACAATCATCTGGTGCCCTTATGCAAGTAAAACATAATGGCTGCACGAAATCGTTCAGTCTGTGCGATCTATATGTATTGATGTTTGAAAATGAAGCTTCATAGAATGTTACAAATTGTGACCACATTTATTATCTCTGACGTTGTACATTACTAACAAGCGAGGTAACCAAGACAATTTATTTGACTTAAATTATAGACAGTGACGGCGTAGTTTGCTCGTAGACTGTCAACTCGCTCAAAATGCTGGAGGTCACCTTTCGACCTTGAGCTTAAAAGTTAAACTTTCTGGTGAAACCGGATATCGAGTAGTGGTTTGAACCAGGTTCGTCTCCATTTACCATCAATTATGGTCGATGGAAAGTCGTTACATCAATGAAAACCCCTTGAATACGACACAAATGAAGCAATTCGAACCTTTCCACTACAGTGGTTTCATGAAAATTGGTTGACTCGGGTCGGATGCCTTAAAAATAATCCTTAGAGTCTGATTCTACTGAACAGTGGTCGTTGTGCAGCAATGTCTCACCAGTTGCTCTTCTGATTATCAGGTTATAAAAAGCAGGTGATCCTTAATGAGGTCAAGAAATTCCGATTAATCGATAGTGGGATTAGTTCTATTTTAATATTTTAAATAGAATTTATATTACGATTTTGAAGCAACAGTACACAATATTGTATGCAGATAAATGTTTAAAGCAAAACTTATATCTTAAGGATATCTTAATATATTTAATACATTAATAGACAAGTAGATACATCCTTCGCCTTATACTTCTGAGATCGTGACATATTCATGTGGTTATGATCTTATGCACGAATAATGCTACTGAAAAAGCAAGCATTACCACCATTTATAAATACTTACTCATAATTATCTAGGAAATATGGAAATATCTGGCCAAATGCAAACATAAAGACCTGGGAACCGTGGTAGGGACATCTGAAAAAAAGAAGTTTTACCGGAATTCAAAACAGGTTTTGTTAAAAAATGTAAAACTTACTTTAAGATAGCTATAGTAAGATTACACTGAGGTAATAAGTACATTTTCTGTTATCATCCGAGAGCTTTACAAAGTTGTTCATTTATTCTGTTATTTTCAGTAACTTTTCGGTGAGCTAAAGAAACATAACGTATAATAAAGCCAGCTCCGTTGGCCAAACCAGTCGGAATCTAAATTCTAACACAATATGTGTTTGTTAGTTTGTTTGATTGAGGGTTAACGTCCTACTCAAGGGTATTTCACTTATATGACGACGGATTGTCGACTTCAAACTGTTACATGTCCCATTCCGATGGAAAACAGTGAAGAAACCTTTTAAAAATCACCCCGCGGTTGCCAGAACCCCACCTTGTGACTTATTCATATACCTGAGGGTCGACAGTCGAACTCGATCCGGTGGACGGTATATCGAAGTAGGTGTTACAGAGTGCACTCGCTAACCACTAAGCCACTGCCCCGCGGGCAAACACAAATAGTAAACCCTCAACATTTAAACATAATATTTACAATTGTTACGATCCAAGATGATACATATGTTTTATTGACATATTTGTTTTTAACACTTGTGTGTCCTTTTCGGTGTAATTTATTTATCTTTGTTGATGTTGAACTGGTCGGAATGATCTTTTACATAGGACACCCAAGAGTTGACTTTTTCACTATCACACAATGTGGCGTAAAACACCAATCAATGTTTGTGTTAATATATGGTTTGGTTTGTCTTATAATATAATTGAATACCCAAGGACATATCCAACTTGCAAGATCTAAAGTAACTCGAGTACGTGACGTGAAATGATCTTTGAATAACATTAATCCGACTAGAATTGGATCTTGTTGGGATCTCCTACATAATCTGTCTACAAAAACTAAATCCATCCATCCATCAGGCTTATTGAACTGCAACGAGATTGATAAAACATGGTATAATGATGACATGAGAGTGGCACGTTTAATATTGAAATTTGCAAAACTGTTATCTAGAGGGTGACACTGCATAATTAAAAAAAAACAAACCAGAAAGATTACAATTTATAAATATAGACGAGATAGATAAATGTTTTAAGAAAGTTAATGAGCAACATCAGATGGAGTCAACTGGTTCACACCAACGAATACAGAGCTTGGGCCATTCAGTCGTAAAACAATTCATGTAAGCATTTTTATTTGTCTAGCTTGAAAAAACATTTGTCCTCCTCTTCGGTTAATTAATTCCGTTTCCCAAATGATCTCGACATAAAGTGCCGGTCATTGTTATATTCATGTATACTAGGTAACCAGCGAACTTTCTCAAATATTTAGTAAAGTCTTGCTTCTCTTTCGACAGACGTTATTTAATCAATTTTCTGTTATTAGTGGTGGCTTGGAACAGACGTGATCAGGAACTCTCTCTATTCTGTTTGGACAATAGACTGACCTGTGCTACCTGTTCAATACATATGGATTAGATTTGTGTTCCAGTACATTGGGTACTCGGCTATGACGTGCTATTCTTGAACATGGTTAAGTTACATTATTTATAATTTTAGGAGGAATAAAAAACAAAGCTATTAAACACCACTTATTAAGAATAGCATGGAGATTGAAAACTTCGTCACCTTACCTTTACTTATCTTGGATCTACCTAAACTTTTCATTTATTTTTGTAATATTTTAGTGAATGTATTTTTGATCACTATATAATGTGCGATAAGAGGAAGTTCATTGTTGCTCTGGTCATAATGTGGATATGTTGCAATTAGTCAGGTGTATCGGATGGCAAAAGGATTGATTGATTGTTTTAAATTAAAGATCTGGCGTCAAACATGGATACGATTTAACCCCCTTTATCGTTTTCGTTTACGTTAATAATCTAGAACAGTTTCTTATCAGCGAGTATCTGATACCCATACAAATGATTCGTTAAACACAATTTACATATTTATTAGTGTCTTTGCATTTATGACATATATATAATTCTGCAAAATAATAACAATGGCACAGGGATGCCGATTTATTAAAACTGACTGATTATCTCATGGTCTAGATCTAAATATGTATGATCGCTTTTTGACTGAGATCAGATATACAGTTGAAGGTAGCCTGTGGCTTAAGTGGTTTTTTAGTTTACCTAATAAGAAGAGTTTTCCAAGGATATGCTTTTTTACGAAAAGTCTAATCTAAGCCGGAGTTTATAATATGTGGTGTGGTAACCAAGATGTAGCCAGCGCAGCTAGTTTTTTTTAAGGAAATCGAACAACCCTTGAACGGTCCCTTCATACAAAAATGGTTTCCGGAAGTTTCTTTCTATCTTAAATCTTACAAGCTAATCAAAACTAATTTTGGAATCGAAAAAAAATTCCTATTTGATTTACATAAAAAAAATTCCAAACGACTAACCATCACCTGCAAGTTGGCAAGACAAGATATGCTCTATTTGTATCACTAGTTGTATTGAGGATAGTATCCTATTTTGCTCAAATGCACATCTTCACAAATACTTAACGAGATATGTGTGCCCACGACCATAGTATAAAAGTTATTTAATTCAAACTGGGATATAGTCACAGATTAGAGCAACAAAACAAAGTAAATCGGTTTGATCGTATGTTTCCGTCTCCTCGTGAAAACACCACCACCAAGGCAATGAGAAAGGAAATACAATATTTGTTTTAACAAAAAGGTTGTATAAAGTATTTTTGAGATTTTTTTTGTTGGTGATTTTTTAAATAAATTACTAAATTGTATTCAGGTTCTCAAGAAATCATCAGCTATTCCTTCGACTTGCAAACAGGATGTTTGCACACACATGTATTTTACACCAATGTTTAGAAGTATGTACGTCCGGTCAGTAAATTGATTTAAGAACCAATTTTTTTTTGTTGATCTTTTGCCAACAATTAAAATTCATCATTAAGTAGGCGATATAACTTTTTCCCCCTTGTAACCTTACAGGCTAGTAAAGTTTAGTGCAGCGACAATGATGAGATCAATGTAAGTTTCAAGTCTCTAGATTGAAGATTCCAAACGGTGATAATTGGCTACAATTTGAATATTTTACACAACAAATGATCAAAATAATGGCTGCAAATATGTCTGCTATTCGTTCAGATAATCCGTTGTTATTCGGAAGGGTTTTTGTCACAGCTCAATAATGAACTTTCTCTCGTCACACAGAGATTGTAAGAAATGAGACAATAACTTTAGTTTAATCGATAGCGTATGCTTCCATCTTCACATTACCCTTTATGTTCACAGTACATCGGAGTTGAATCGGTTATATACCGGAAATTGGATGCTATTTCAAATCACTAATTAAATAAAGCAGACAAAAACACAGCGCAATCCTTTGGTAAAAGGTTCGTTGTCAAATGAATTGAACTCCCTAACATATGAGTTAGACATTTACATTTAATAATTTCTCAAAGCCCTTGTCGTTGTTGTTAATTTCACGGTTTTGATGGAGGACGATACTAATACGTTATTTCTTTGGTTATATTTTTGGTATTGTTTAATTTTATTGACAGTTAATTTACACGGAACGTTTAATAGCTCGTAAATAAATCCTATCGGTATACAGTTGAAGACACGAGTATTTGGTTTTTGTTTGACACCGCACGTAGGTATAACTTGTATAATGACTTTACATTGCTAAAGGGATTCTGAAAGTCCGTTGGGAATTAATCTTAAGGAGACACATCTAAAATGGACTAGCTGACAGTTTAAAAACCTCCTGAGAAATGTGCAACACATTTTCTTGTCTTGATAGATCATGCGTCAGGTTTAAGATGCTGCAAGATTGAACATAAGAAGGAATGTTTTCCATAAGAGAGTGACAACTTTATTTCTGTCATACCTCAGAGAATACAGATTGAGATATAAATCAGTTGCCAGAGAAAATAATGAATTTCCTACGAACTGTTGCTGGAATTGATGCCTTGTTCTTAACCCGGAAACATCCATCATATCTGAAATTGAATGTGCTTATACGAACTTTTTAATCTTATACTTTTTAACACAATAATTTGAAACAGATTGGTTCACCAAAATCTGTACTTGCGTCTTCAGTCGTCCATATTAGGACAGAATTCATTTCTCCGCTTAGACGACATAACCAGGCCAGTCTCCAGAGGGGTGGATTTTTTTTAATAAAAAAGCATTTCACAGCTTCGATTTCCTAGGCGGTACGTACCATCATCTGTTATAGTGTGACAATCGATCACCCCCTCTTCATCAGGCAAGACTTCATCGTTTAGATTAGACACATTATACTTTAACAGCTGCAAAACATACATCATGCTTTCATCATTTTATACATCATGATGTCATCACCCTCATAACGTACATCATGATGTCATCAGCCTCATAACATACATCATGATGTCATCAGCTTCATAACATACATCATGCTTCTATCAGCTTCATAACATACATCATGCTTCCATAAGCTACATAACATACATTATGCTTCCATAAGCTGCATAACATACATCATGCTTTCATCAGCTTCATAACATACATCATGCTTTCATCAGCTTCATAACATACATCATGCTTTCATCAACTTCATAACATACATCATGCTTTCATCAGCTTCATAACATACCTCATGCTTCTATCAGCTTCATAACATACATCATGCTTCCTTTAGCTGCATAACATACATTATGCTTCCATTAGCTGCATAACATAGATCATGCTTTCATCAGCTGAATAGCATACATCATGCTTTCATCAGCTGAAAAACGTACATCATGCTTTCATCAGCTGAATAACGCTATTTATGCCTACTTAAGCTGCATAATATAAATTATGCTCTATCAGCTGCATAACGTATGTCATGCTCACATTAACTGCATGACAGACACCTTGCTTTCTTCAGCGTCATATTAAACATACATAATGCTAATACCAGCTGTATAACATACACCATGATGTCATCAGCTACATAACATACATCATGATCACATTAGCTGTACAACATACACCATGCTTCCATCAGCTCCATTACACGGCCCATGAGTCCTAGCCATGTTTTGAAAAGTTTTGATGATATAAGTCTAAAAAAAATTTAAAAAATAAAAATAAAAATATTATAGATAAATAATGTTGATTTGATATGTCTATGGTCGTACATTATATGAGTTTATGAGAATGTAATTGTGTACAGGACATTTTACCACTGTCGACCATAGCGGGTAAACAAGCAGTATGGCTCACTTAACAACAGGTTTGTCCCAAATATATGTGAGTTATGTAATTTGTGTGATATGTAGTGCAGTACAATTGCTCTCTTCAACCGCGTTGTTTGTTCCTTGTTCAAGCATACAAACAATATATACGGAGAACATTAAAACCTCCTATAAGATTTAGTTTGATTCTCTATTGTTTTCTTTATGACAAAATTAGCTAAGATTAACTATCTGGGCTCCCTCATTCTCAGCGCTACCGGAGTTTAGACAGCACATTAGGCCCCTAATTACCACCTTCCCTGCCCCTTGAGGGAGCGGGTGGGCCATGGCCCTGCGGAATACTCTTTCGACTTCCTCGGTCGATCGTAAGAGGCGAGAAAAGAGGTTGCTTTCTGTTGCCCTGGTGTTCGCGGAGCTAAAGGGTAACGGGAAGCAG
>JARFOD010042581.1:0-10201 GCA_031763545.1 Mopalia muscosa | reverse complement strand
TCAATATACTGTGAATGGATGTTTATATACTGTGACTGGATGTCCATATACTGTGCCTGGATGTCCATATACTGTGACTGGATGTCCATATACTGTGAATGGATGTCAATATACTGTGAATGGATGTTTATATACTGTGACTGGATGTCCATATACTGTGCCTGGATGTCCATATACTGTGACTGGATGTCCATATACTGTGAATGGATGTCAATATACTGTGAATGGATGTTTATATACTGTGACTGGATGTCCATATACTGTGCCTGGATGTCCATATACTGTGAATGGATATCCATATACTGTGAAAGGATATCCATTATGTGAATGGATATCCATAAACAGTGACCAATATACCGTTACTGGGTGTCCTTGTTCTGTTACTTTACCTTGACTAGATGTCCTTATACTTTGACTACATGAGATATCAGGCTTTTTTTCTATTGAAGAAGCCTCCATCTTGTGTCAACTTCAACTTGAATAGGCAGTTATATGTAGAAATTACACTTAACATATGCTTTGTTGCTTTTTCCTCACAGATTTTTTGCAAGCAAAGTTCAAAACATGACCGATCTGGTAAAATATCTAAAGAGAAGTTTTGGCACCTTATCGGCCTAAAATACCAGCAGTGTCTAATTGATCCGGGAGAGGCTGTTGGCTTAATAGCTGCTCAGGTAAATGTTTGTTTAATTTGTACACCTTCTAAGAGGCTGTTGGCTTAATAGCTGCTCAGGTAAATGTTTGTTTAATTTGTATACCTTCTAAGAGGCTGTTGGCTTAATAGCTGCTCAGGTAAATTTTTGATTAATTTGTACACCTTCTAAGAGGATGTTGGCTTAATAGCTACTCAGATAAATTTGTATTTAATTCATACATCTTCTGAGAGGATGTTGGCTTAATACTTGCTCTGGTTAGTGTTTGTTTCATTTGTATACCCTCTGTGCCCTCATGCTAACGGTAGTTTCTTTGAAGAGCAGCAATGCTCTCTAGACATAGCGCTGGAGAAAGATGAACTTTTCAACATTATGAAAACACTTCACGTCTCGTTGTGCTAGTGTCAATTATTGTTAGAATACAATGCCTTTTATATAAGTGAAATACCCTTTACGGGAAAGACAATTATTTTTATTGCATATTTTCAAAGACTAACATCTGTATTGCACTTGCGTTCGACTAAGCATAGCCGTTAATTATTTAATTTAAACAGCTGGACTGACGTCATTGTTCGAAATCAAGGTCAGTCACTAGTGTACCCGTTTGCATATGGATGCCTTAGAAAGCATCTATGACAACACGGCTTATACACAAACTCGATCATCCAAGCGCAATGTTAAACTGTTGTATTATATCAAAATAGCTCTTTGAGTAACACATAGGTTTGGCATGTTTTCAGCTGACATGCGAATTGAAAAATCCAATTATACCCTTGAGTACGATGTTAAACACCAATCAAACAAACAAACAAGCCAGTCGAGAAACAGTTGTCTTTCCTTTAACCATGGCATAAAACACCAATCAGTCAATCAATGCATTTCCCTGGGCAGGTGGTTGGAGAGAACTTCATGTGGCCCTTGTGCTCTCAGAGATAAAGGAGAACAGAAAACTGATCTGTTTGTGATGTCTTTGTGTTACACAGAGATGCTATAGAGAAAAAAACAACATGGCAGTACAGACAACTTCGTGAAATTAAGTTTTTGACACTTAATAAAAGTCATGGCCCATGCCATGGCGATATCAAGAACTGCATTTTGCAGGGTTAGCATTCTACCTTGAAAACCTTGAAAAGCCTTGAAAACTGAAAAAATAAATTCAAGGCATTAAAATAACTACCTGTGAAAATGTGTCTACTGTATTTCTTCTTTGTTAAATATGTAACGATGTAAAGACTGTGTTTCATGTATTTATAAAGCATATTTTAAGCGTTGATACGATAGTTGTTCTTGCACTCGTACCTTTTGTACACCTGTGCAAGGTACAAGTCTCCTGTTTATGCAACTGCTTGTCAAACTTGCGACCATGCATGGTCAAGCATGGAATTTTGAGGTAACTTTTTTACAAAATACAGTGCAGAAATATAATGTTCTTGTATACAAATAGAATAAAAGTGAACATGCAAAATAATTCCATTCAGTTACTTGCATCAGGGAAAAACATTTTCTTTCAAATATGGTTATCACATGCTCTTAAATGGCTTCATTTCCATATTAAATTTAATTTTTAAAGTAGGGGGTGGTACCCCCACCCCGAACCCTCCCCCCAACTCGGGCACAAGCACCCTCAGGTGAAGCTTTGCCTTGAAAAAGGTCTTGAAAAGGCCTTGAAAAATATCAGTTCTTGGGATTACGAACCCTGATTTTGGTACTGTTAAAAATATTTTCTAAATATCGTTGAAATCTCTTTTTTCAGTCCATTGGTGAACCCTCCACTCAGATGACCTTGAACACATTTCATTTCGCTGGTCGAGGTGAAATGAACGTCACACTGGGTATCCCACGGTTACGAGAGATCTTGATGGTGGCGAGTGCTAATATCAAAACCCCTGCAATGGAAATTCCCGTATTACCAGTCCTGAATGGCAGGGAGAGAGTAAAGAAGCTACAAACTAAACTAAACAGAGTTTTCATGAAAGAGGTTAGTACCTGAAAAACATAGTGTGTTGTTGGAGGGCATGCCCTGGTTTACCGATTAGTTTTGGCTTCTACACTCCGTGATGGTCTTTCTCACCTTGAGCGCTCACACCTGTGCTTCTCAAGTATCATTATTGATTTGAATTTACAATAACCTTCTTTAATAAAAGATAAATTGAAAAAAAAAAAATAAAAAATTGAAACGATTGCGACTGTGTTCTCACCAAAGTGTAGCTGAAATACATTCATTCAATCAATCTTTAAAGAAGGATGTTAAAGGTATTCCCAAATGGGTCATACCTAGAAAACGTATTAATATAGTCCAATATTCACTGAACAAGTTGCAACTTGTTTCAATAAAAAAATTGCTGTACATGTGGTGAAATTGGGATTCGAACATCTGACTTTCATAAAGAGTTAGCTGTGCTTTTTCGAGTGACGTCACCAGGGGAATTCGCCAAGTGATTGGTATCTATAGAAACCTGACCGCCATTTTGTTATTTCTCATTATCCAACACTTCTTCGGGTATGGAGTCGTCATTATAAGCCACTGAGTCGTCATTATCCGGCACAGATTGTTCCGAATGGAGTTCCCTGCCTACGTCACAGGTCAAATAACTTGTATGAAAATTCGCAATTCTGTTAGTGAATAAAACAAATTCTAAGCGTCAGAAAAATACAGTATTTATTTTACATATAGTTTATAGTATTGTCTTTGTAATTCAGTTACTTTTAATCGGATTTAAAATCCATTTGGGAATACCTTTGATGGAGCGGTATATTAAACGATCGTTGAAATGACACAGGTCTGAATTGCTTCCGCATGGGTTTCCAGGTACACAGCAACACTGAGGCTGTAAGCACTGTTAAGGCATCTCCCGTCTCCTGTTTAGATTTTATGAAATAATAAAAATAATGAATAAATTAAAACATCGAAAAATTAAAGAAGATTCTGAATTCCGTTTATACACTCTTATTATAGTGAGATTTTAAATAAAATTGATTAAATATTTTACGCAACAAAATCAGTTGGCAGTAGAATCGTCTGTGTGAGTTATATAACGCAGCGGGGGTAACCCAGAACCAATAGGTCTAATAACTATAAATATCTAGGGAACAAGGGACAAAACTCAGTTGACTTTCTTGATTGGTTACAGAAAACAACTAAAGCATGATAAGGCCCCAATAATCCCATTAATCCTCTACACCTTGTCATAAACTCTCATTTAACTATTCGTATTGACTATTAAGTGATCCCGCAAGACATTCAGATGAACTAAACGGCCTATTGACCAACATAAGCGATACAATAAACCTAACGTTATGTGACCTGAGTGACTGGACGACAGGGTAGCCGGTAAGTTAAGCTCCCTGATTGATTTCTTTAGACAATGCCCCACATCAATATAACTTCCAATCATCCTGTTAATGTGAGACTTATCCACGGACTGCCTTCTCTGAATAGTCTTTAGCCTCAGAGAAAATGAACAGTGGAAATTAGATTACAAACGGGTGAAATCTTCTACAGAAAAGCTTATTCTATTAGGAGAAATATCTATTAACGATTTGGATATTTGATCAAGCCTGTTAAATGATTTGTTGGGGGAATACAGTATTTAATGTTTGCAAGATAATATCATGAATCATTCGCAGAGACACCTTATAGCATACAAGAGAAAGAACAATCTAAGAATTTTCAACGCAAATATCAAGTACCTCTTAGAAAAAAAAATACCCTGCGCAGAGTACAGAAAGTATCTGCTAAATTTGTAGCAAACAAGATACTCGGTATGGGTTATGTATAAATCAACCTGTGTAGCGGTAAGGTGAAACTTCCCAAGGCCAGACAACTTGTAACTCTAATTCTCTCAAATGAATATGTTCTTCGAATAATTTATATTTCTTTTAAATATGAGGTTGACATATACAGTACCCATGTCGATAATATTGTCTGCTACATATTTATTGTATACCTTATTTACCAGGTGTCCTTGGTAGTTTTAGTTTTTTTTAAATACCAGTTCGCTGGTTTACTTATACATTTTTTAGCCATTTATATTTTCTTTAAATATAACAAATATATCCCTATCATTTTAAATTATCAAATAATGAAAAAAAAAAAATTAAAATATAAACATCAAAAGTAAGACCATGAATTCAGTTTGAACACTTTGAATATAGTGAAATTATGAAAAGAATTGATTTAAATAGTTTTACGAAACAAATCAGTTGGTATAGTTAAATGGTCTGTGTGAGTTATATAACACTGCGTGGGTGAGCCAGAACCAATAGTTCTAATAACTATAAATATCTAGGGAATGAGGGACAATACTCAATTGACTCTCTTGATTGATAAAAGAAAATAAATAAAGCATAAACTAACCCAAATAATCACATTAATCCTCTACACCATGGCATAAACTCACACTTAACTATTTGTTTCGACTAGTAAGGGATCTAACAAGACATTCAGCTGAACTAAACGGCCTACTCGCCGACATAATCGATACAATAAACCTTAGGTTATGTGACCTGAGTGACAGGACGACAGTGTAGCCGGTATTCCCTGAGTGGTTTCTTTACACACTGACCGACATTAATATAACTTCCGATTATCCTATTAATGTGATACTTCACCACGGACTGCCTTCTCTGAATAGCCTTTAGCCTCAGAGAAAATGAACAGCGGAAATTAGATTACCGACAGATGAAATCCTCTTCACAAAAGCTAATTTTCTTTGGACAAATATCGATTAGCGATTTAGAGATTGGGTCAGGTCTGTTACATGTGACTTAATGATGTAAGGCAGTATTTAAGGTATATAATGTACCTATTATAAATCATTTACAAGAGATTTTTAAACAGCTGTAATTTTTCACGAATCGATGGAATCTTCAATCCGGAAATATATATGAAGACAATATGAACTTCAAGTGTAACGTGATATAGGAGAGAGACAGGACCACATGATGTATCAGTATTCTCCCGCCGTCGGTTGATGGAGACGAATTTTCACACAATTTCTTAGAACAGCATTTAGGATACACGTGGCGTGAAACGTGTCTAGAATGATCAAGATCGTTCATCCAGTGATCGATCACACCTGTAAAGTGGCTTGTCCTTTTATTTTTATACACCAGTAATAGAATATACCTTGGAGAGTGCAGAGAGAGAAACATCATGATTAGGTGGTCATATCTACATGTCAACCCGCATAATGTTCAAAACGGAACTAAATATGATCAGTAATGGGCAACATTGGAAAATGTGAGAAAAGTGTGTTTGTTTAAAAGGAAATATAGGAAAGGCATAATTTTCCGTTTGCAGATGTCCCGAAATCACAATCTATCTAATCTATCCCACTTACTTCACACCCTGTGCTTCACAAGATAATACGTATATTTATTCCTCATTCAAAATATTGACTGTTAACATGCAGCCAATGTAGTAACACCAATTGGTCAAAAGTATCAAATAAAACATGTACAAATGAAAAACGAGAGGTTATCCGAGTATCTATGTATATCTCGTAATAAGGCTAGTACATACGACGATTAAGCTGACAACCTGGCGAATTCGGCTGGACTGAGTGACAGATTCACTTTAGCGGGAAATTGTCCGATCACTCAAATAGATAGCGCAATAAACATAAATCGTCTGTAAACCTATACATGTTTAGGATGTAAAAGCAAACGGATCGACCTATATAATGAAACGTACTGTCAGCTATTCCATCATCCAGGATCGAGTGGATATGTTTTTGGCTGCTTTTCTTTTGCTCACAATCTTTGACTTAACGCTTTGTTGGCAGTACAGCAGCAATCGACAAGATCATGTCATTCTCGCGAGTGAATGAGCGAATGTATGATTTTGTTCCCCCAAAATCCTATTCATTGGCGTTTGCACACTATATAAACAATAAAATGGGGGAAAAACAATGCAGGTAGTCAGTAAAAAGCTGTAATAAATATTTAACAGTAAACAGTTTTCCAAAATAGTATTTGAAGTGTACAGATAGCTTTGTTAATCCTGTTAGAACCTATTTAAGTAACTGCGATACCGTATTTGTATTTAAAAAATTAACTACTACTCAATTATTTTTGTTTCTAATTTCAAACAAGTTAATTCCAATCATATAAAAGAATCACAACATTGGAACTTATGGGTTAATAATATTAGCATTGGAAAGATGTATATCGATTGTCTGATACAGTCCCTTAAAGGTATTCCCAACTGTTCATACCTAGAAAACGTATACGAATATTCCAATATTCACTGAACGATTTGCATCTTGTTTCATTAAAAATTCGTGTATCTGTGGAGAAATTGGGATTCGAACATCTGACTTTCATAAAGAGTTAGTTGTGATTTTTCAAGTGACGTCGCCAGGGGAATTCGCCAAGTGATTGGTATCTATAGAAAACTGACCGCCATTTTTTTTATTTCTCATTATCCAATTAACACTTCTTCGTGTATCTCCGGTATTGAGTCGTCATTATCCGGCACAGAGTGTTCCGAATGGAGTTCCCCTGCCTACGTCACAGATCAAATAACTTGTATGAAAAGTCGCAAGTCTGTAAGTGAATAAAACAGAAAAATACTGAATTTATTTAACATATTGTTTATAGCATTATCTTTGTAATTCAGTTACTTTTAATCGGATTTAAAACCCATTTGGGAATACCGTTAAAGAAGCTTACCTTATTATTTTTTTTAGGGCAGTTCTAAGGGACAAATGAGAGTCTTTCTCTCATTACAGCATGTATTATGTCTGTCTTGTTGTTAAATAGCAGCGGGTGGTTTTCTCGTCCTGTTGAACCCAAAAGCTGTCAGCAATCAAATAACATTATACTATGATAAAACCATAATCAAATGAACAAACAGTATTAAATTAATTTATTTTGTTAAATACTATTTGAATCACACCCAATGTAATAACACATATTTAATAGTATTAATTTTTTTGTTTGTGTAGGCTGTTCCTGTAGATGAGCGCAATGGTCCTATCAGTGGTTACGTGGTGAAGTATGGCGCCCAGGAGGAGAAGCTTAGAAACTACATCAATATCTCAAGTCCTGATATGTTATCCAGAGTTATAGGGTAAGTAAATTATTTTGGATTGGTGTTTGGAGGACCCTTTAGGCAAGGGGATACCAAGCCCTGCAACTTGTTTTTGCAGGAATCCCTGTATCTTTGCCAACTTTTTTTTGTTGTGCATTTTGTGAGCCCTCTGATTACCTTTTCATCATTATCTTGTCAGGATTAATTACAAATTACCTAAAGGGTGTCACCCTGTTATATGGGTGAATCAACCTTAAAGTGGGACATTATCCCCCTATCAAACAAACAATCATTATTTCAGTTACAACATCATAGGTTTTTAATACCATTATTGCCTTTAAATACTTCGCTGGGGTGGTATTTATCAGGTTTCCTCTTGGTTTTCCGCTGTAATTAGGCCAAGAAACAAAGTGAAGTTGACCATACGTCGTCATATAAGTCAAATCCCCTTGAGTATGACGTCAATTCCAATCAAACAAACAAATCCTTTCAACACTCTCCTATAAATTTTAAACTTGTCAAATATCTATCGATTATACTACATGGTTTCAATTGAATCTGTTGCCCTGGTGCTCTCCGAGAGACAGTCTCTTGTGAGTGTTTGCTTAGTTTCCTGTGAAGAGCAAATTCTCAGAGTAACTTCAAATGTGAAATGTAGCTTCCTCCTGTTATACAAGGGATAGAATTGCATTGCACCAATTTTTCTGAACTTGGAATGTAACTTCCTTGTCAAAACTACGAAAGGGAAATCATTTCACCCCAAAACACGACATAATATGGTCGGCATTTTGTAATTATAGATGCTACAAATGCTTCTATCCTCCATCACAAATGTTGGCAAACACCCTAGCTTGAAAACAAGACGACCGAGTGATTTCATTTCACCAAAATTCCTTAAAACAATATTGCTGCTATTGCACAATTTTACAATAATCATGTCGGGCCTGCACCTGGCTTAGTGGTACAGTAGGATCCTTATCCTACTCCAAATTACCCTCCACGAGATAGATTCATTTGTCGACCATCAGGTATATGAGCGAGTCACACGATGTGGCTACAGCAATCGCGGGGGTGGTTTTTACAAGGTTTCTTCCTGGTTTGCCAGCGCAATATGGCAATGAACAGTGTAAAATGGATAATCCGTTGTCATATAAGTTAAATACCCTTGAGTACGATGTTAAACCCCAATCAAACGAACAAAAAACAAACAATGATTATGTCTGATTATGTTGCGAACATGATAAGTAGAGAAAAAATACCAATTTCTGCAAAACTGTATAATTGTCATTGTATTATTTTTCAATATTCATGTCTTTACATGTTGTAAACATGATAACTCTGTAACAAATTTACAGATTATCTGTAAACTTTTAATATAGCTTCCTACATAGGATTGCATTTGGCCAAATTCTGTAAAACAATATGGCTACCATCGCATAATTTTACATTAAGGTATACCAAACTTTGAATTGTTTAAAGGCTGTACAAACTTTCACAACCATAATGAAATTAAAATACCAACACTTACATTTTCATGATCTTTTAAACTTTTATTTGGTAGAGTTTTTTCCAGGATCATTTTTTGTGTTTATAATTACTTACCCAGACTGCTAGTGCATGCTGCCATAACAGCTAATTTATCACACAGATGACAGATGAGAAAGATTGACAGGTACCAATGTGATTGGTTGAAAAGCATTGGCTGTAACATGGTACTCTCTCTGCTTAGAAGCAGATGTATTTTTGTGGTCACTCTCTTGCCGTGGCATGGGGGCTGTTTTTTTTTGTTCTCACAGATTGGGTTGGTACGCCCTCATTTTAGTGAAATAAACTCAAATTTTGTATAAAACCCCAATCAAACAAACAAATTGTATCAGCCGAAAATAAAGTTTGTGTTATGAAAGAAAGTACTCTGATAATTAATTCAATCTGAATAAAAAGAATTGAATGATATTTCAGGAATGTGTTACCATATACCCTGTATGTGGTCAGTGTCGCAGCCTTCACCTTTGAGGTCAGCCCAGGTCAAGGTCCCTATAGTGCAGAAGTCCAAATATTAACATCTCAGACAGGTAAATCTTTGGTGTGAAATATATTGTAAATTTCTTTGAGCTACACATGCGAGTGTCTCACTGTCCTCTCCCATTATAACTGACATTACCCTTAAAATGATCTTTATGGGCCATAAGCCCTCTGGATAAGGGCAGGTTGCTTGAACAGTAGTAATGCTGCCTTTACTTAGCACTGTAGAGAGAGATTAACATTCCCACAGTATCAAAGCACCCTAATATTGTGGTGGTAATGGTGTCAATTATTGTAGGAATACGCCACCATCATATAAGTCAATACACCACCATCATATAAGTGAATACACCACATCATATAAGTGAATGCACCACCACCATATAAGTAAATACACCACCATCATATAAGTGAATACACCACCATCATATAAGTGAATACACCACCATCATATAAGTGAATACACCACCATCATATAAGTGAATACACC
>JARFOD010042570.1:0-10201 GCA_031763545.1 Mopalia muscosa | reverse complement strand
CTATGGTATTTCACTCATATGACATCAAATTGTTCAGTCTATATTGTTCCCTGCTTAAACATGGTGGAAAACGGAGGGGAAATCTTGTAAAACCACCCTTGTCTGTGTCTCACTCATATCCCTTATATCTTATACATCTGGTCAGCAGGAGGACTTGAATGAACTCCAGGATGGTACATCAAAGTAGGATTATTAAGCACACAGACTTACCACTAAGCCACGGCCACTTTCCATGATCTTTAACATAGGTCCTGAATATGTTACACTCTACATCATAAAGTGTACCTAACTCAATAGTAGTTTATCACTAAATGACACACACATAAAATGTGAAGTGTTTTTTACTGTGAGAAGTTAATGTTCCTTCACTGCTAAGTAGAGACAGCATTACTATGTTCAGAACATAGCCAAAAAGCATTAGATGAACACCCTCGCTATATAAACGCAAATTAACAGAGGATAATTGGGAAATGTGTATAAATTAGTACATCAAGGTTTAACAGAAGGCTACCAAACACCTTAGACAAACGAAGGTTTAGCAAAGAATAAGAGGAAAATGTGTATTATAGAAAAGAAAACAGACAATAAAATACTAACAAATCACACTTCAGGAAGTCAAAAGTATATTATTACAAAATAATGAGGAGAATATGATATTTTCCTCCATTATAATTAACAGTATACACAGATTTAACAATAAAACCAAACAAAGTTAAGACTTTTTTAGATTAAAGTCTTCTTGAAATTACATGTAATTGGAAATGAGATTTATCCAAATGATTACAAATTAGGATGCATAATGAAGTTTCCAATATTATAATGACAATGCTAGTTAATATAATGCATCTACAATACAGACAATAAATTCCTATTATAGACCACTCATTAACCAAAATGAAATAAAACATAGTGTATTTATAGTTAATGTTGAATGTACAAATATATATAAAGTTGAATAAATAACAATATAAATCTCAAATGTCGCGCAGTACCATAAAAAATATATATATATATATATATAACTCGGTTGCACAATTAAGAAACAATAATATATATTTATAAATATAAAATTTCAAAATTTGAATATCAGCGTGTTCAAAGAATTGAGCTTAAGGAAGCAGGGTGCTGTCCCACAAAATGTGTTGATCATACTTTTAAAATAAATGCCATGGCAACATTATGCTTTCTGTACTGGTCGTGAAGGCAAAATCTGCAGGCTCTCAGCATTGGTAGTCATGGTGACACAATGCATTCTGTATTGGTTATCAAGGCAGAACATGCATGCGTTCAGTATTGGTTGCCATGGAGACATAATGACTTCAACTTTGTCTTTGTGGCAACACAATGCCTTATATACTGGTCGTCATGGCGATGTCTGAATGCTTTCAGTATTAAAAAACATCTACACACAATGCCTTCAGTACTTGTCATATAGAGACACAATGGCTACATTAATTTATGCATTAATCACTTTGTGGAACATGTCCCCGATTTAATCACATGCAAATCATTTCTTCAAGAAATAGTAATTATATTAATAGAACAATCTATCACAAACAGCTTAGCATACTATTTCAGCAGTCTATATTTGAATTCTAAGGGTGCGTAATAATAATTATATAAAAACAAATAGGATTAAAGAAAAAAAAACAAAACTAAAGATAAAAATAACAATCTGAACAAGCTTGTTTCGATGTTACAAGTAAAACAAACAGCATATTATAATGAGTAAAGCCTTTGAGGACCTGTAAACAATGAGCATGCTTATTCGTAAGTTTTATTGGTTCCCAAACCGGCTTGTATATTTATTGTTTTAATGATTGAAGATAAACGACTTACTCACAGGTATTTCACTTATATGGCTGAGAAGTATCGAGAGCCGTTTAGTTATGAAATATGTATGGGCGCCCAAACTATTTCAAGCCCAAATTAATGTCAATATATTACTATTTTCATAAATTCCTGTTAAAATCAAGTTAAAAGCGGATTCAGAACTCTGATTATGGTCTGAAGAATTGGGGATAGGAACCTGGGTCATTTTTCTAGAAACTGCCCGGTATGGCCACAGACTCAAACAATTTCTGGTTGACCAGACTGCTTAATCGCTCAATTTGTTCCAAGAAAGACTAATCAACTGTTCAAATTTGGATATCTAATCAACAGCCACGATGCCATACATATTAAACATTATTGAGAAAAATATTGGCTGATTTTACATTTTAATTAGAATGATGAGATCAGCACCTATGTATTGTCCAATCACCAGTTTCCCAACAGCACAGGTTTTCAAACAATTCATTATTTTCGCTTGTTTTTCTGTATTTTTTTTTTTTTTTGATTCAGAATGAAGTAACCTTGAAAGAGCAGTATTTCATCAATAACTTTGAGAAAACAGATCTCCAGAGACCTGTTTGAAAGTTATTTAGGAGGCGTCTTAAACGATCACATGACTTTCTTAACCACTTAATACTTAAACTCATAACATACTATCAGAAAAAATGGTGAACAGCATAAGTTGTTTAACCGGCAGTATTTGTTCAAAGTTATTGGAAGATATAACATGGACACAGTTTATGGAAGATAGTCTGACAAATGGTTGACAAAGGTTTTAACAACAACAAAAAGCACCATGGACCATAAAATAACAATATGTGAACTTAGACGTTGTTTTTTAAAAAAATGACCATTTATGTAAAATATGTATATCACAGTTAAATATATTGTTCGAAATTGCAATAGGGTTTTATTTCTGATATGATCTTAGACAGCAAAATTTTTTGAAGAAGAAAACGTTCTATCAATAGATTTCATTAAAATAACAAAAATTTGCTAAGTATTTACCCTAAGAGAGGAGTGACCAGAGTCAATTGGTCCCGGAAAATGAATGGACGCACAAAATAATATCAATGTAATACTGTTTTCTTAATAATAAGACAAAAGGTTGGAGAGAACCCTGATTATGGTCTGATGAACCTGGGATAGGAAACCGGAAAAGTTTTCTTAGAAACTTCCTTGCCTTACCTCAACACATCCGTATAGAGCACTTTAAACTTAGCGCAAACTGAAACTGAAACAGTCTTGTTATTTGGTCCTAAACATTTTACTTTTAGTGGGTTGGTCATTTTATTGGGATGAATTGATTGGGATTGATTGATTGATCAATTGATTGGTGTTAAATGGTATTTCATTTACATGACCAGGGGCAAATACAGCTTTTTAATTTGGGCACCGTTTTTATTAACAAATCGACTGCATAGCGGGAGCCGAGCCCGGAACGGGCGAGCGGGGGGGATGGTGTGGCAAGGGGGTAGACCCCCTTCCAGTCTTTAGGAAAATTTTTAAATCAGGCAGCTGTTGTAGGAAGTGCTATTTTAGACAATCTGACATATTCTCCATAAATTTGGGCCTTTTTTCGGCCTTAATTTGGGCCTTTTTTCGGCCTTAATTTGGGCGTTTTTTAGACATCGTTTATTTTGGGCGCCGTATAACGGTATAAAATAAAACCTGTATTTGCCCCTGATGACTGCGGTGAACTCCAACAATATTTGACATAAGTATAGTAAAAATGTGAAGTGTGTTTTCAGAATTTTGGATAGTAAATCTTCCTCTAGTGCTAAGAGAAGGCAGCATTGTTTCATTCTAAACCAACTGCTATGGCCAGAGGGGCTCTTTTATTTGGATTCTATGCCATTGGATTATTCAGTTCTGGAAAATCTCCACAAACACCATTGGCTAGTCAATGACTCAACAACCATTATGTGATTGAAGTGAAACCTGAGTGTATTTGACTTAAATAATGGCAATCATATTTAATCTGTACCTTAATTTGACGGACTGGTGTTTAATGCAGTAAGGAAAGCTCTTTGAATCTTATAATGGCATGACATCTCTCCAGGAGAACGAAACAACCGTCTTTGCAAAATAATGGCACTGGCAAAAAATACCTTACAATATTAGGGCATTCAAGGCACAATTTCAACCAATCAGCTCCTTGTTTCCCAGTTAGCTCGGAAAGCACCAAGGTAACTGAAAGCTCTCACCATCTACCAACCTAGACACACTTTCACGAAACTTCGAAAATTATCAAATTTGTAAATAACGTGGTCTTGTGTTAAACGTTCATAAAGTGGTGTCATATGCGATAAAAAAATATTTTATGAAAGTGTGGCAGAATCCCTACCTTGTAAGTTTTTTTTTATGTAATTTACCAGCCATAGATATCTAGGCAAGTAGAATCCAATTTAATTTGTATTAATAACATATTTAAAAACATTTTCATTCCAAGGCATCCACCAAATATAAATATGTACAAATTGTTTGTTAATATGGAATAAAATTGAGCTAATTTAAAATAAATATATATATATTTTTTTTCAGGAGAAAATGATGCAAGTTCTAATTCAGTATTGGTGTCAGTCATAATTCGTATGTGTTTATAAAATGAGTATTATACCAAAACTATGAAAATACTATCAATATAAATATACTATATACAAAATCTTAATTTAAAATTTTATTTTATTGGAATTAAGAAATGTATATGACTGATTATTGGTATTTAAAGGTTCTTTACATATAGGCCAACAATGCATTTCAGCAAATATTGTGATTTGTTCAGTCAGGAAAATTACTTTTCCTTAAGTGATAAGTTATGCATACAAATTAATCACAGAAGATACTAATCACAGTAACCTTTAATAGCCATAGGGCTGAAAAAACTAAATAATTTCTGTAAGTACAACTAGCACCTTACTTAATGAGACAATTTTTGATGATTTCATTTAATGTCTTTTTTTGTTGTCCTTCGAGAGTAAATAAATATTTTTACAAAAAATAATAAAACCACAAAAACATATTTAAACTCCACAATAGGAACCCGGAAATATGGGTAATAGAGATCTTTTAACCCTAGAAAGGCAGTTCTTTGACAGCGTATTAACATTTGTGATAGTGTAGTGTTTAAGCCACATCACAAGCATTTATTCCTTATGATATTATTAAAAAGTAAGCAAATCTCAACCCTATTGACATCAAAGGACCACCTGCTATTCCCCTTTTTTGACATAACAAGACTTCTATGGCATTCCAGTGCGGTCACCAAATGACTCATCTAAATATGGTTCAAGGAAACTTTTTTTCAAATTATCCAGAAATGTTTTTTTTTTAAATTTTTTTTGATACAAATCCTGCCCTAATGAGATGCTCAGTCCTATCACATTCTGTCTTACACATTCGGACGATTCCCATCAATTACCTTGCACATTTGTCGCATACATAATCACAGGAAGATTCGTTTGTTTGTTTGATTGGGGTTCAACGGCGTACTCAAGGGTATTTCACTTATATGGCGACGGATTGTCCACTTCACACGGCACCTAGCCGTATTACGGTGTAAAACTGGGAGGAAACCTTGTTTAAACCACCCCCTCGATTGCTGGAGCCACAACATGTGACTCGCTCATATATCTGATGGTTGACAGGTGAACGGTACATCGAAGCAGGTTCAATTTAGTAAGCACACACACTACTCCTAAGCCACGGCCGCGGGTTGATCACCGGAAGCCATCTCTAAAATCTTGTCATGCCGCTAATGGAAAATTTCACTGCAGGACCTTTACTACAATAGCATGTATTTTAAAATATATTCACAAAAATTTCTATCAAATGAGATTAAAAAGAAAAGACATGTTGGGATAACTATTGCTGAATTGACAAAATCATTTTAGAACTAGTAAACTTGGACGTTGTGAAGGTATCATGTCGCCATGGTAACTAAGACAAACTTTTAGGCTCAAACAAACATCCCCATGTGGTGACAATACCTTGCAACCTTGATGACATAAACAGTCAGTTTACTAGTTTACCCATAGAGCCATACCCCAGACTTTATAGAACTGACTACAAATATTTAATCAACTTTATAGAACATTGTAATGTAGAAAATTTAACACTGACAAATTCTAAGAAACTTCATAGGAATTTCTGCCCTTGTATCGGTTAATTCAATATAATTAATGCAACATCTGTTTGATTCTTTACCGTATAATGTCTATTACATAACGGCGGTTTTTGCCCTGTTTTTATAAAATATGGTGAAAAACAGGATCGGTAGAATAAAATAGATAAATTAAGTATAATTAATGTAATATTTGATTGTTTGATTGATTGATTGATTAGGATTAAATGTTCTACTCAAGGCGGATTCTTACTCAGCTTCATTTTAATGTGGTGAAAAAACAGGAGAAAAAAAACAGGAGAAAAACTTCAGAAACCATTCCCTCCATTCACGGAGTTATTCTGTGTGACTCCTCCAACATTTGAGGGTCACCGGGGACTTGAAACTGTGAGCAGTACATTGGGGGAGTATCAGGAGGCTGATCAGATAACCACTAAGCCACTCCTGCAGTCCTCCTTCTTATCTGACAAGGTGATAACATAGTACATCATGAGCTTGGTGAAATAGTCATTTCATCAGAAATTAAAAGTATGGGGTCCAAAATGGTCATTTTGCTTCACTTTTAAAGAAGCTGGGTGTCCATTTTTTTTTTTTTTTTTTACAGTTTCCCTATCTCTTGCATGTTTAAGTTTTTTAAAACAAGGTGTTCAAATTAGGCAATTGTTCGATTCAGGGAATCCAAACGACTGGTGGACACACCTCTGCCTATGCCCTCGATGTCAATCCACTCCATTTACTCAAGTTGATTTCCACCAATGGCCTTTGATTTAACAAGTTGATTTCCACTAATGGCCTTTGATTTAACAAGTTGATTTCCACCAATGGCCTTTGATTGAACAAGTTCATTTCCACCAATGGCCTTTGATTTGACAAACGCGGCATGGGAGCCTTGGGTACTTATGGTGAATAAGTTTCTTGAAAATGAAGACAATTCAGAATGATATGTTAAAATAATATGACAAACAACCAATTTATGAATACTGTCATGACGTATCCGGAGTGTGAGGGGGTGTTTTAGTTTGCTCACTAACATTATAAGTTTGAAGAGGTTCGCTTGATGCAGTCTTTTCTGTTGATCCAGTACCAAATGACTTTGGTACACTTCCATTGCATGTTTGAAGGGGTTTGCTTGCTGCATTGTTGTTTGTTGATGCAGTACCGTAAGACTTTTGTACACTTCCAGTACATGATAAAAGAGGTTTGCTTGCTGTGGATTTGTCTGTTGATCCAGTACCATACGCGATTTGTACACTTGCATTACTTGTTTGAGGAGGTTCCTTCGCTGCAGTGTTGTTAATTTGTACATTACATTCCTGATCCAAAACAGTCTTCATTCTTTGTACAACTGCAAGAAATTAGAAATATATCATTTAAAGGATAGATTGATCGATTGATTTATGTTTAACATTGGTGTACCATTTCGCCAACTGAAAAAAGCCATTAAGGGATTTCTTTACTATATTAGGGTTTAATACCGTACTAATATGTTTGTTTATTTGATTTGGGTTTAACATCGTACTCAAGGGTATTTCACTTATATGACGACGTGCCAGCCCAATGGGTGAAGGAAATCACCCTTGACACCACTGGCAACAAACAAAGACAGGACGGGACAAATACAGGACGACAACAACAGGACGCTATACAGATACCATCGGCTTCCTGTTCCTCTTTAGCTCAGAGAGGACCAGGGCAACATGAAGCTTCCTCCAACCGCCCGCTGTACTAATATGATAGGTGGGCCAACCATTATGAATCACAATAAACAGCAATGACAACCAAGACTATAGAAACTGAAATTATATTCATCTTACAAATAAAAAGACTTAAAATTTTGTTTCAAGCTGTAATGACAAGCAATACGTAAATTTATTAAAAGATTTTTGTTGTTGTGACAAGAATAATTACTTTTACAACTATAAACAGGAGTTTATGCAGCTACATCGAAAGTGAAACTAAAACTTTCATAGTAACTTTCATCAAACATATCCCGTTTTTATTCATTATGATGTTCTTAAAAAGTTTTTTTATTCTTCAGTCAAAAGTTTGGAAGGGCAATAAAGGAGTAATTTTCAGCACATTTCAAGAATTAAATTTCACAAATAGTATTTCTTCTTTTGATGGTTTAACATAAAGTAGCTTTAAAATAATGGCATTAACATGTAACAATGAGATTGTTTGTTTGTTTGATTGGGGTTTAACATTGTACTCTAGGGTATTTCACTTATATGACAACGTGCCAGCCCAATGGGTGAAGGAAATCACCATTGACAACAAACAAAGACAAGGTGGGACAAATACAGAACAGCACTGAGATCCCAATACAGACACCACAAACAGGTTGGCTTCTTGTTCCCCTTTAGCTCTGAGAGCACCAGAGTAACATGATGCTCCCTACAACCACCCGTTATAACAATGAGAAGAGGGTCTGTAAATTGCACTTTTATGATGTGTCCATTGCATGAAGTTTCCATAAGAAACTTACCATAAAAGCGACGAAATCCAAAATGTGTAATACTTTAGTGGTCTGATTCTTTTCAAATGCTGATCAATTATTTTTTTAATTGGGGTTAAAAAAAATAATAACTAAAACATTTACGGTCCAAATAATATAAAATTTAGTTCTGTCAGCGAAATTGTACTTTTTAGACAAAGAATATATCTTCATATAGTCAATAACCATCAATTAGGTTAAAAGCTATTATACTCATATAAAACTCAGGAAAACGGCAGAGATTTGTTTGATTGGGGTTTGACATCGTATTCAAGGGTATTTCACTTATATGATGACGGATTGTCCACATCAGACTGCTCCTTGCCTAATTATGGTGGAAAACTGAAAGAAAACCTTGTATGAACCACCAGACAGCTCGTTGCCTGATTATGGGGGGAAAACTGAGAGAAAACCTAGTAAAAACCCCCCTGCGATTGCTGGAGCCACATTGTGTGACTCCCTCATATACCTGATGATATACAGATGAACATGATCCTGTGAACGGCAAATTGAAGTAGGATTAGTAAGTACACCCACTACCACTAAGCCAGGGACCCGGAAAAGGGAGAGAACTCTTTGAATTTTACTCCGATGATGATGTATTTTAATAGCATGCCTATTGCATTTTAAGTAATTTTAAGTGGTTTACTGCTGTTATTCTAAATGGCAGTTTATCACAAAAACGGCCATGAAGGGCAACAACTTATTACAGTTTCAATCCGTAACATTCCAAAAGGGTTGACCATTTCATAACTACACACCCTAATATCAAACTTGGGGATTTAGAATTGACGAATATCTGACCTACCTGCTTTGCGCCTTGTTCCAATTTTCTGCCGAGCTAAAGTGAGTAAAATAACCAAGGCCAGTGCAGCAGCTCCCATGGGTAGGAATGTTACAATACAGCGATAATACCAAACACATTTAGGGCAGCAACCACTGCAAATAAAAGACAGAAAGACAGGATGGGTGTTCATGCCTCATCAAGAGAAGTTGAACTGTTCACTTATGACGACAGTGAATTTCAACAGCAATTGAAACTAGCAGGCCTTTAAAATGTGAAAGTTGATCTGCCTATAAGAGTAAACAAAGTCAAACTGCCTTTGTCAGATTGCTAAAAATAAACAGATTCTTAACAAAATAACACAGCAGCAAGACCTTCTGATTTCTGTGGCTACAGTACATGAAATTCTGCCGAGGTATGATTCAAATAATAATTTAACCTTTTTAATAATTTCTTAAACCTGTTGAAGATAAAAAGACATTGTAGAGTATGCTTTTTATTAAAATAAGTATAAGAAGCCTCATGGGCACAGTTTAGTTTGAAATCCCTGATTTGGCCGATAAGTGTTTCTTTGTTTTGATTGGGGAAACCGTTTTCAAGGGTATTTCACTTATATGACAACGTATTGTCCACTTCACACAGTTCCTTGTCTTACTACAGTGGAAATCGAGAGGCTCTTGCTTACAAAAAAGCCCTGCAATTTCCGTTTCAGTTTCAAATTTTATTTACAGTCGTAAATCAGTTACAAGTAAAAACATTAGCTCGAGGCTATTGATCCGATTGCCCGAGCCATATTGTGTAACTCCCTCATATACCTGATGGTAAACAAATGGACCCATTCTTGTGAACTGTACATCGATTGTTTGTTTGTTTGATTGGTGTTTAACGTCATACTCAAGGGTATTTCACTTATATGACGACGGACGAAAATATAGAACATCACAAACAAATCTGCTTCCCGTTACCC
>JARFOD010042559.1:0-10201 GCA_031763545.1 Mopalia muscosa | reverse complement strand
CAGAGCTAAAGGGGAGCAGGAAGCCGATCTGTTTGTGGTGTCTGTATCGCATCATATTGTTGCCATCCTGTATTTGTCCGTCCTGTCTTTGTTTGTTGCCAGTGGGTGGTTTCCTTCACCCATTGGGCTGGCACGTCATCATATTGAAATACCCTTGATTCGGACGTTAAACCCCAATCAAACAAACAAACAAATTCAAATGTTCAGTCATAATAAGGGCACATTAAAATACAATACATTCAATATAATTGAAGAGCCCAAAACATTAATTCATGATTTCCCTGCACTTGAATCCTAGGTGTGAAAGTCACCCTAACATCTGTTTTAGGCAATCCAAACTAAAATAGAACAAATAACGGGAAACACTTTGTAATGTTGCATACATACGTAATGCATACACCTCAATATCCACCTTAATGGTCTGAAATCACTACTATGGTAACCATGTAGATTTTTACGGGTATCAGTTTTTGTGTTAAAATTGACATCACTGGTTTGACATCACAAGAACATAATATGACAGTTGGAAAACCAAACTTTAGCCTATGATATACAGTTATACTTCACCTTCATAACCACTGGAAATTCTGTTTATCTTCCCCAAAAGCTAATTTGAATAAACAAGTAACATGACGCAATGTGTTCAAAGTTGCCCCACTGTTCAAAGTAACTCTGTTTTACGGTACAACCAGACATTGATAAATGTATTATTTTATATTGAATGTGTATATATCATATATAGTCAGTATTTTAATTTACATGTAATACTGACCTTAGGCCCATTTGTACAACATGCAGGTGATCTATTTTCTCTCTTTGTTTAACAGATGGGCTGGACTTTGAGAGACCACATACCAGCTGGTCTGTTTGTATAAGGACAGGTGACTGACTGGGAAGGATATAACATTTAGTGAAGTACCTATTAACTCTGACCTCTACCTGGCCTTCAGGTGACAAAAAAAACTTGTGCTTCTCAACCTCTATAGATGTGAAGTGAATAGGTGCTTCAAAATTACATGTACACTGGCATCAGTACTGGAATTACATGCACAACAGCTCAGGGAAGCCTGCAATCTACCAGTGCACATCAGTGAACAGTTTAGATATGGTGTTTACAGAAAGTGTTGATATTAATGTATGTGTAAGGTAGCCCTTTAATATTAAGGTGTGTACCTAGAGTTTAAGCCCTATTAACTATTACTTACCTGATCAGTCAATCTAACTAATTCAAAATGAATTCACCTGAGGAAGAAAATCATATGTCCACATTTGGGAAGAGAAAGAAGGCGTCAGATGCCACACATTTGGTACAAGGTGGGAAGAGTCCACCAAGCACTAAGAAGACCAATGGAACAGGCCCCTCCCCCTCTCATTCTACACCCATCAATAAGAACCATAAAGGTAAAAATACATTTACTACAGTACTACAGTCATGTATAAACAATATGTTTGTAACTTCATGAAATATGGATATGGTGTATTTAAGCTTACAGTTCAATTGGCAGGCCTGTGCTGTTGGGAAGAACAGACCAAATGGGGTCTTTCCATGATTATGAAAACCTTATTTAGGAGGACTGATTAATAGATTTCCCAAATTTTTTGCAATGTTAGTCTAAATTTGCATTTTGCTACTGATTTAGACAAATTATGTCAATCCAATTGTCAATGAAGTTTGTATTATAAAGCAAATTTTCTTTATTTTACATAAATGCACATTTATGTATACATTTAAAAAAAAAAAATTTATTTTAGGTTATCTCACAAAGGTTAAGACTTAAGGGGACCAATTTTAGGGTTACATGAACTGGATAAATAAAGGCAAAATAGCCGTTTTTTGATTTATGCATTTGAAGCATTATAAAAAAATATATATTTCGTTGCAGTTCATTTTGATCTTAAATGTCCTTTCAAACATTGTGTTGATTAAATCTGACCAATTATTAATATAGAAATTATTTTTCATAAAGATTCTTATAAACAAACAATGCTCACTTGAAATCAGATGCTGTCCAATTTTTTAACTGCAATAACTACAACATTTTTCACATATCGTTCAAAATAAATAAAAATCTCTCTCACTGACAGTGTGTCATAGAATTGTAATTGAAGTTTGAACAATAAGCCTTGGCATATGAGAAAATGCTGTAGCCATCAAGTAGGCCTACAGTCTACATGATACACATGTAGCTTTTCTACACAGCGGGCATGGAGGTAAGATGGCAACAGTTTAAATCAAATGTCATCTGACAATTTGACAAATGTCATGCTGTATCCTTATTGGTCATGACAATCTCTGAAATGTCCAAATTTCAAGCAGAGTGGCAGAGATTTTACTGACAAACTCCAGTTTGGGCTTAGTTTTTTTATTTACGTTCGGATACAAACACGATGATGATTTATATAACAATGTTTTTAAACACATTATTTTTTGCTTCACTGATTAAAATTCCAAATCAACATGTTGCTTTGTGACAAAGTCAGTATTTTCCTCTTATAATTCAGCAATGGAATTCGGTTTTGTTGCAATAAATTGAGTCTTTCCCCTGTACACCACGTAAACTCTCATTGAGTTTTTGAAAGTTTTGGATAACCTTAATTCAGTTGTCAAAAGCAACGTGATTCTATCCCTGTGTTAGAGTATTATAACATACATGTACATGATGTACATCTAGCTTTTGTTGACTTATAATCTTATTACTGCATCCTAATGAATTGTTGAACCAACACTGTGGCCATCCATAATACTATCTTTGTTTCTTGTAACCCTACCTACCCAAAAAATTCAAGGTAAAAAAAAAAAGTTAATGGTCGGTATTTTTTTTTTTATTTGCCTTTTTTTTTATAAAGAAAATTATTACCTTAAAAGCATGGGTAATGGCATTTTTTCATTGAAAATGGAATACACTGCAATTAAACAAGTGAAGTACATGTAGCTTACAAAAAAGGCCTAAAATAACAAGTTCAGATATTTTTGATTTGTTTTTTTTTATGTTCCTAGTGAAACAATAAGTAATAAAAAAAATAATGCCTGTCTAGCTATCTAGTACCTACCCACCCACTTTTTGATATTCTTCTTACGGGAAACAAATATATTATTTTGGACAGCCTGATTAAATGTGTTAAATGTCAAAGAGCGCTTATAATTACATGTATGGAACAGATATGGGGGTATATTTCCTGCTTGCTTCTTGTGATATTTAAGCTGCTTCAGTTTCTTTTCTTGATATTTAATCAGTATGGAGTAAATGCACCTTGGGCTTCTGTACTGAGTAACCTCAGAGTAGAAGTTAAACCTGATCTTCATACATTTACACCTTCATATACTGTATTAGATAAGGATTTAATTAGGAATTTTTTGTCTTATATTATCATACATCATTTCATCATGTTGTATGTACATGTTGAGTGCCAGTGGGTAAATATGTGACAATACGTGCAGTCGATGCCTGTATATATATATATATATATAAGTGTTAACTTGACATTTAACTTCAGTGGTTAATCTTTGTGTCACATTCACTCATTAATCATTATACTGCTTTGATTACAGTAACACAATTAAAACAACATGGGAACTTCTAACAAAGTTTGTAACATGAAGTAATAACAGAACATACAGTGGCATATAAAACAAATACAAGTAATTTATCTCTAGCTTTAGGAAGATGTTTGTTTGTTTGTTGGTTTGATTGGTGTTTAACATCGTACTCAAGGGTATTTCACTTATATGACGACGGACACAAAAGCAGGACATCACAAACAAATCTGCTTGCCATTACCCTTTAGCTGTGCGAACACCAGGGCAACAGAAAGCAACCTCTTTTCTCGCCTCTTATGATCGACCAAGGAAGCCGAGGGAGTATTCTTCAGGGCCATGGCCCACCCAATCCCTCACAGGGCAGCTTTAAGAAGAACATGTAGATACTTTGCATGTCACAGCTGTTTTACCACAATGTCCCCCACAGATATGTTTGTTCAGGTGAAGCATGTGAGATACATTTATTGAAAACAACTTCCAAAGCCACTAGGGTTGTCACCATTCATTTTTTTGTCAATTGGATTCCGGATTATATTATCTGATTTTCAATTCTTCTGATCAAGGAAGTGCCGCCAGCTCAAACAGCCTATAGAACAATGGCTTAGGCAGAGGGTTTCAACCCTGAATTGATCATTTGGTTCATTTGGACAACAAGTTTTAAGAAACTTTAACATGCAAGATATAGGGAAACTGTTAAAGTTGGACACCCAGTTACTTAAGCCGTGGCTTAGTGGTTAGCGAGTGCCCTTTCTGAGCCCACTTCCCTTTTGGACACTGTACTTTTGATTAATGGCTAAGCCCTGTTGTAGAACATTCAGATATGCACCAGAATTCAGAAGGCTGAGGAAATGTAAGTGACATTAGATTAAAAGCTAGACTCAACACTAGACTAAATGCTAGGCTTAAGGCTAGACTAAACGTTGGACTAAACACTCGACTCAACATTAGACTTAATGCTAGACTCCACACCAGGCTTCACGCTACACTCAATGCTAGATTCAATGCTACACTCAACGCTAGACACAATGCTACACTCAATGCTACACTATACATTAGACCTTACACTAGACTCAATGCTACACTCAACACTAGACTAAATGCTAAACTCAATACTATACTAAACACACTCAATACTAAACACACTCAACACTAAACACACTCAACACTAGACTAAATGCTACACTCAGCACTAGACTAAACACACTCAACACTAAACACACTCAACACTAGACTAGAAAGGCTACACTCCATACTAAACTAAACAGTGTTCTGTAGACTAAAAAATATACAGGTGCTATTTGTAGTCTGCTTCAAAATAGTTTACATGTATCTTTCTTTAACCTTGTTCAAATTTGCATAAAAAGCAGTAAACTCCAAACAAACAATCATACGGCACAATTTTTTCACCTGAACGTAGGATTTATTTTGTTGTAACTTCTAGTACATGCATGTTTTATCATGGATGTCTATAGTCTATAGGGCCAGTCTAGGCCCTATGGCATAGAACTCAAATAAATAAAAAAAAAATATATATTTATTCCCAGTTCATGTTGCTAAATCTTGTATTGTCATACACATTATATAAAGATGTCTCTTAATAATTGCAAGCTTGATAATACATATTGTATTAACTATAAAGAAGCTTTTGTTGGAATTATATTGTTTAATTAAGTTTCAACTGTTATGAATAACTTGAATTGCTACCACATGTGAAAACTGATTGTTAAAGTTTGTCTGTATTTTTGTACAATCTCTCTATTAGATGGGACATAGTATATCACAGTGTTATGTTATGCTAACATGACCAACGTTATTTCTTTTATTCCAGAGGCTGGATCAGCTGATGAGAGGGTGGGGTTTTTGTCCCCTGTTTCCCTCACCCCAGCCTGGGAGTCTCAGGCACACCCTGAGGACGTCATGAACTTCACCAATTCTAGTCCCTCTTCATTCTCAAAACATCCTCCTGTTGACAGGTAAGTTGAACAAAAAATTGCTGGGCTAATATGCACATGGTATGTATTTTCTAGAATCGGGTAGAAAGTTAACTACAGTGTAGCTCAGTCAGCTATACATTGGCAACACTCGGTCTCTAATTGACCGCCACAGAATCCAGTCTGTCTGTCGATCCTCAGGTATATGAGTGAGTCACAAGATGTGGCTCTGGCAATCAATCATGGGGGTGGTTTTTACAAGGTTTCCTCCCTGTTTTCCACACTAATAAGGCAAGGAACAGTGTGAAGAGGACAATCCGTCGTCTTATAAGTGAAATAAGGTTAAACCCCAATCAAACAAACAAACATCAACTGACCGCTCATAAAATATTTGAAACCATCTTTAATGTTTCCCGTAACTTGAGCATAGGCTGTTGTTGTAAGGTTTCTTCTAGGTTTGCCACAAAAATGAAAAATCATGTACCCTTTAATCTGAAGCAAGGGCTAAGGCAGAGGGGTGTCCACGCGTCCTTTGAACACCCTGAATTGAACATTTGCCTCATTTGGACACCCTGTATTAAGACGCAGGACATAGCGAAACTGTGAAGCAAAATTTGGACACCATACTTGTCATTTTTGGCGTGTTTATGCATACTTTGAACTCTGCTGTTGTTCAGGTAATAGTAGCACATACATGCACCCCTGGAAAAAAAATCAAATTTCTTGCGACCACTAATTTCAGGTCAAAAATTTCTCACCAGATTCAACATAAGGCGTTATATTTCCTGATCTAAGTAATAAATATAGGACTTTGGTCCACCGATGGCCTCAGAAGCAGCAAAGCAGTGTTTGAGATGTTACATCATACATGTAATTAAAATGGATTGTCAGAACTCCAGTTCTGTTGACCTGCCCACTGAGTAGATTGGTGTAGTTATTTCAATTCTATGTTACAAAATATTACTCTACATCTGTCCAAACAGCCCTATTATCTGTCATAATACCTACTTAATGGCATTTGGTGAATGAGCTACATGAAGCCTGCATCAGGCTGCATGTAAATCTTCTCTTTACCATGTCCATGTGCAGTCCCTTTAATAGCATACCAGAACATGCTATTATGAAGGTATTAGACACTAATAACTCAAACAAACGAATCTAACCAGATATGCTTCATGTATAACTTCATGTCAGTTCATGATACATGTAGGCATCTAATAATGACTAAATGTATTGCTGTTGCGTAATACTTGTGTGTAATGAATTTCTACAAGTTAGTGAGGGATGAATAAGATACCTTATTCTGTGTTACTGTGGATTATTGATCTGAAAACTGTTTTAGTATCGTATCTATACCCAATCATTGTCCCTCAATAAAACAGAAGTTGTTATCCGTATAAAATCAGGCCCTCAGCCCTGGCATAGTGGTTAGCAAGTGCACTTTCTAGAGCCTTCTTCAATGTACCATTCATGGGATCGAGTCCCTTTGTTGCCCCTCAGGTATATTAGTGAGTCAAAAGGCTCCGGCAATCATGGGGGTGGTTTTTACGAGGTTTCCTCACAGTTTTTGCAGGTGGTTGGAATGAGCTTCATGTTGCCCTGGTGCTCTCAGAGTTAAATGGGAACAGGAAGCTGATCTGTTTGTGGTGTCTGTATTGCGTCCTGTTGTTGTCGTCTTGTATTTGTCACATCTTGTCTTTGTTTGTTGCCAGTGGTGTCGAGTGTGGTTTCCTTCACCCACTGGGCTGGCACGTCATCATATAAGTGAAATACCCTTGAGTACGACGTTAAACCCCAATCAAACAAACAAATCTTCACTGTTTTCCACCTTAATTGAGCAAGGAACAGTGTAAAGTGGAGAATCCGTCATCATATAAGTGAAATACCCTTTAGTATGATACTAAATACCCATCAAAACGTATAAAATCCACTGTTGGTTAGTGCCTATGGTAATGTGTAACAGAACTTGTACTGACAATTAAACTGATGCCACACATGTAACCATGCTGTATTGATTACCTAACTTCATGTAATGTGGTACGCCATCATATGAGTGAAATAACCTTAAGTGCAGCCTTAATCCCCAATCAAACAAACCTCACTTTTAATCAGTTCATGTCTGGTCAAAGTCATATGAAAATAACAAATTTTAAACATTGCATTTTGTTAAGATGGAGAATGGTACATATCATAATGATCGTCTATGGAATAGCAACTCTTATGCCCTGGAATATGTTTATCACTGCAAAGGCTGTAAGTATAATAACATAAACAAACAAGAATTTTAACAACTTCTTTGTTTATTGGTCAAAATGTTTCATTTTCATTTCAGAGATCGTCTCACATTCAATAATGATCTTTGAAATGAGATTAAAACTTTGTGACCAATAAACCAAGAAGTTGTTATCTATATTAAAATGTTTTTTGTTTATGTTATCCAACATAGAATGAACTGGATATGATATTTATAGCTCTGTATCGCGATACCTCTCCCTCTTCTATTTATCTATTTATTGGAATTCTTTTATGGCTTTATGTCATTAAACTTCACATGAATAATGCTGCGGATGCGTGAATGGTTCGAAGGCAACTTCCAAGATCTTTTTTGTCTTTGTTTATTGCCAGTAGGTGAGGCTTTCTGCCAACCAGTGGGCTGGCACACCATCAGCCTAAAGTACAGTGTTAAACCCTGTAACAATCAAACAAACAAACAAATATATTAATGAAAAAGAATAAGGGACAAATTTTGTGTAGCTAGTCTGTTGAAAAAATTTGAAAGGATATCCCAATGCATTCAATGTTTCTTTACTCTGTGTATTGGCAGTCCAACATGTGGGCCAATTTAATACCCTATTTTAAAGTAACGCATTTGGTCTGTGGCTGTAAATGCCTGAATGATCAGCTTGAATTAAATTCTTTATTTTTGAAAGTGTTGATCATTGCTTTATTAACTATGTTCAAATCGTCAGACCAAATGGACTAGAGTGTAAATCAGCTGGGTAGTTGCAATTGTAGATGTAATTGCTCCAGACAAGGTTGTTACAAAATCACTGCCATGGGGGCCATTTTTAGAAAAATGTACAAATAATGGTAAAGATAAACAAAAAATAAAAAGGTTTCAAAAAAAGTTTTAGTCCTTTGCCTCCAGCTCAAATCAATAATGGCTTCATTTATCATGGCACATTAAATCATGACAGCACTGGCCTCTGTATGTTTTGTTTTTAACTTATTAAACAAGTGCAATGAATGATAACGGTAGAGACAAATCTCAGAAAGGAACATTTTCCAGTACCAATGTATAAGAATGAGTAAAAAGGACATTACATTTAACTTGTTTAAGATATTAAAAGCATATTTGATGTTAAGTCTTTGGGGGATTTAAAATTATTTTCATTTTGGCTCCAAGTTTACTGATAATGGTGAAGACAAAATTGTTTTAATCTATTTTCAAAATTTTGTGACCGTTTATAACCACTTTTAGTTTTTAAAAAGAACAATACCATAAAAATCAACAAAAAATGCAAAAAATAAATTTTAAAAGTACTGAGAAAGATTAAAGTAGATAGAAAACGTCTTGATCGTTATTTGTACATTTTTCTGAAAATGGCCCATATATACAATATCTGCTCTCCAGGCTGTTGAACTGTCAATCCTCCTTCAGTTTATCGCTCAGTGGATAAAAAACTTTTTAGGTAGTCTCAAGAGGTGACTTCCTATCACAGAGGTGATTTTTTTCAGGTTTCCACCCAGTTTTCCTTAACATATTAAACCTAGATCTACATGTAACAAACTCATAAATATGTCAAATAGCAAACTACCCTAATCTCATGTATACAATATGGCCTTCTGTCTCTAGTTATAAATTATAATTGAACAAAGTTGGAGTTGTGTTTTGGAAGAAATGTTAAATTTTTTTCTTTCTATTTTCAGTATTTTGAGGACTATAAATTGAGTACAAACTCCAGTAGATGTTCGGAATATAGACTGCAGTTTCTTAACTACCTGGGCATTACAGGAAATATACCCATGTTATTGTTAAGTTTCATTAACATGGTCTGTCAGTGTGGAGGGTAGGTAGACGCACTTATGATTTTGGTAATATTTGTCTTATATCTCATCTTGCTTCTGCCCCGTGATGGAGCGGGTGGGCCATGGCCCTGTAGAATACTCCCTCTGCTTCCTCCGTCGATCGTAAGAGGCAAGAAAAGAGGTTGCTTTCTGTTGCCCTGGTGTTTGCACAGCTAAAGGGTAACGGGAAGCAGATTTGTTTGTGATGTTCTATATTTGTGTTCGTCGTCATGTAAGTGAAATACCCTTGAGTACGACATTAAACACCAATCAAACAAACAAACAAACAAACATCTTGTTTCTATTGAATATGTCCTGTGGATAATTAAATAACAAATTTCTTTTACCAAATTGTTGCATACATTGATTGTATCTTTATATAAGCAGCATATACACACAATGGATTAGTGTAGTTGGCGTGGGTTAGCAGGGAGCTTTACTATTGCCCTGGTGCTTTCAGAGCTAAGGGCCAACATATAGCTGATCTGTTTATGATGTTTAGTATTATGTCCTGTGAGTGTCCTGATGTTTAGTATCATGTCCTGTGATTGTCCTGTGTTTGTCATATCATTGTTTTTTCCAATAATTTCCTTCACATATTGCCCCGTGAGGGAGCGGGTGGGCCATGGCCCTGCAGAATATGCGGTCGATTGTAAGAGGCGAG
>JARFOD010042548.1:0-10201 GCA_031763545.1 Mopalia muscosa | reverse complement strand
CCAGACTTTAAATCAACGGAACATACACACCCTGATGGATATCTGCGAGCCAAGCATTTTAAATATCTCTATCAGAACTATGGTGCAATAGAATATAAGTCTTCTCAGCAGGAACAATTCTGTAATGATCTGAGACGAAAGGAGCCGACAGTACAATCGCATAGAAAAGGAAAACAAGAGAGTGTAAGACCCGGGACCAATATAACATTATTCGCTTTGGTACCAAATTTAATGTTAGCGGGCTTTTCGTGAGAAGAAAAATATATATAAAAAAATGACTAAACACGATAAGGTTACTCGTTCCCTTTATGGTTATTACATTTCATAGTCGTTCAAGAGATTACTATTGAAACATAAGCAAAGGATGAACACCGCTTGGCTTGTCTGGATTGTGGAATTCGATATTATCTAATTACGGTCTGTTTGAAAATCTCGGTCATTTTATGTAGATGATGTCTATACCTCTTTATTGATTGCATTTTTGTCTGAATATAACACATTGTCTGAATATAACACATTCTGAAATAGGAATGTTTTGGTAGGACAGACACCATACAGCAGTAAGCATAAACGATGGTCATAGATGGTCACATGTTCGTCTAACATTATATTTGTTTTGGTGTATTTTAACCTTACACTAATGTTGTTGTCAGTACATTAAGGTTTTTTCACAATTTGCAGCCTTGTCCCTTCATCACAAACACAACATATCTATAGAGGTCCTCTCCATGGGTTTACGGATTTTCTTGTGATAAATGGTTTTAAGCAAAGCTGGCAAGTTTAAATGATTGAGAAAACACAAGAGAAATTCTTGGTGATGAGATAATGGATTTTACCTAATGCTTTGTGTAAATAATAAAATCTTTTTACAATTCCAGAGATTTTTATGATTAAAATGGGACCTAAACAGCTCTTGATGAAAACACTTTACAGTAGATGGCAATGTTTTGGTATCTATATTTTACCATTTATCAGGGGAAACGTTCCTGTATTTGATATAAACCGATTACAGTATATAGACTTCAGATGTATAGTTTTTTTGCTGTGGATTGTTATGTTTAACTTCAGGCAACTCCAGGAATGACGCATGACCAGATACAAACAATAGCTAATGTTTAAAAATCGCACAAAGCAAACATACTCGGCGAAAGTGGTTGTGTAAGGTTGTTTAATTTAATCAGATAAGACAACAACAAAAAAACAAGATAAAAAAAGCAAATCAAATGTTAAGATTGGTTGGGATATTGAATACAGGAGTAATTGGACAAATGTGAAGTAAATCATTTCGTTTTCATTTAACACGCGAAAAGTATTGTCACAACCATCTTAATGAATGTTTCTTTTACAGCATGAGTTGATCTCCCTATCAAAAACAATAAATTTGATTTATATTCAATCAGAAGTGGTTAACATTTTAAATATGACTACTAAAACAACCACGTTCTTATCGGAGAACGATGACCATATAGTATATAAGAAACGAGAAGATAAAAACCTGTTTGTATATCACGTTCTGACGACTTGTCATATCTGTTTCAAACCTAACACATTCTTGTCATTCTGGCCAGGAACTGAGTTAATTTGATAACGCAAAGATTAAATCTAAATCCAAAACATTACTCTTACGATTATGTTGTTACAAAATGTGGGAATGGAGCAATGTGTCAATAATTTCATTTCTTTTTCTCAATAAAATAGATTATCCAACGTTTACACGTGTAAGAACAAAGAGTATCTAGCAAACTGTTGAAAGCAATATTTACTGCAAACACATTATCCACTAAAGAGGTGACGAGCCTGTCTACTGCATGACTCGTACAAATGCGATGTATTACAATACATTTATTTTGCTAACATTAATTTTGTTGGGCGTATGGTTTGTATATACAGATATCAACAAAGATATAACACACAAATGAATAAGCTTTAAATAGTGTTATTAATAAAATTTTATACTTTAACTGTTGGTTTGCTTTCCTATTTATATTGTTATGTAGTCATAATGGAAGTCATCGTTGATGGGAACGAATCACAACGTCACTGGTGATCAACCATGACAAGACAGGATAATCGCAAGACGGTTCAACGGTGGTAGGTTTATTTAGTTCCGCGTTAACCTTTGTCTTCACGCCATCTTGTACCTCAATTCAGCCACCTATGCTTGGTGTTGGATTCTATTTAATATTTTTTGTTTGTTGGATGTATTTACATGCTAGTTTACAATGAACATTTTTTTAAGCCAAATATTTAGTGCTGTACAAAGCACCGATATGATCAATAGCTTACCACCTCAAGCAGGCAAGTATTAACTGTCTGTAGTAAAATGATTCAGGGACAGGAATCAAGTGTGGTTATCTCATACATTCTCTATCAAATCATGATTATCTGAGACATTATATACTGAATACAAACACAGCTATCCGACAGGTTAGACCTGCATTCGAGCTCCGTCCAAGGCAATGTGCCAATTGTGGGAGAACATTTAATAAATTCCCTGTTTGACAAAGCTGTCACTTACCTAATAACTGCTGACGATTTTATATATACGCTGTGTCTATTGCTTGATGATAAATGCACCGAATCTATTACTCTGTTGAACACAACATTATAAATTATAAGAGAAATAATATCTTACATATATGTTTTACATATGATTTCAACACATGACTGTGCGCTGTAAATGCAATTTAACTACAAACAGAATGTGGAATATATGTCTCAGTAAGTTTTTTATCAGCTCGAAGGGCACGACGAAATGTGACAAAAATTACACTCATCTGCCACTTCCCTGATATACGTCAAGCATCTGTTGAGGTTTTTTTTTACCGTTATACTAACGGTGGTTTGGAGAGAAATACTTCTGGGAAGATATAAGAAGTCCTTGTTGAGCAACGCGTTGTTAATAGATTGTTTAATTGTTGGTTTAACGCTGTTTTTAATTGGTAAAGGTAACCGCCTTCAACGCCATTTACAAACAAAGACAATACAGGACAATCACAGGACGTTATACGAATGCATCACAAATAGTTCGGCATCGTGTTGATAAACCCCCTGAAAGTACCAGGAAACAGGGAGCTCCTATTAAACACCATCACTGGGCAAGTAGTTTTATATATAGCATTTGTTAGGAAAAATCACTCACCATAGATAAAAGAAGTAAAATAAATGTTTTTTCTGTACAAAGCTTTTTTACGAAGCAAAACTGTTATCATCTGGATGTGGTTAGACCAAGCATTGATATTTCGAGGCTGCCTAAAAGTACCATTCTCACACACACAAAAACCTTCTGTAGACAACTTTGGGAATAAAGTATTTTTTCTGGCTAACACAAGGAAAGTTTAAGTTGAAGGACATTTACAGGCATATTTGTCTGAGCGTAGCCAGCCCTCAATTGTTCTTTCTGAGACAACCAAGTATATTCTAATGTCGCCGTGAAGAAAAAAAGGCTTCAGCTGAAGCCTGTATTCGGTGCGGTAGCCCCATAAACACGCCTCTCCTATCTTCTTGTGAGTTTATTATTTCACATAACCAAATCCTATACACAGTCCCTGTGTTTATTCCGGCGTATCTGGCGGATGATTTGTTCAACTGTGTCAAACAAACCGATACAGTCAGGTATTGCAATATTCTATAATATTCTAATAAAATAAAATTCTAATAATAATTTCTTATTTATTGTCTGATTTACTTTGATGGTTTTACTATTTATCTATTGTCGGGTGGTTGGGGAACGTGAGTGTTGAAGCATATACGCTCTTCAATGTTTGTTTGTTTATATTTTTTATCTGTGACACAGATCTCTCTGATCTATCAAGGAAGGGATCTGCGCTGAGCAATGAAGGAAAACGCATAATTAGAAGTGTAATGGGCTTTCATTGGAATTGATTTAACTGGACATCTAATTGATCGATTCGGGTTTGAAGTTAACCTGACCATCAAACCAAGAAACATCCAATCTATTTGGTTGTATTTCTTAAAAGCCATCACACGGACACCTGTAGAGATGTAGATTATATAAACACGTTGAATCATTTTATGTTCTAGGAAAACTCCCAAAGACAAGTTTCTTTAAACCTTAATCTCGAGTTGTGTAATGACAGACATTTCGAGAGAAGGTAATGACCATTAATGTGGTGTATATCAACCTGGTATACAGTATCGTTATCGATTAAATGTTGCTTCTCAAGCTGCTTGGATTTTCAGAGAAACTCTTCAAACAGTGATGCTGTTAAACAGCTTCGTCTTTATGATAAAACTCGTCACTGATGGTTGGATTAGACTAATCCATCTTATGGTCAATTCTCACCTTCTTATCCGGTAACGAGCATAGCTCTGTTATGATTATTATTGGTTCACGTCGAATCAATAGGGTGTATATTTGTTACGGAGCTCCCAATGTCAACTAGTTGCTGGGTGATGGATGCTTTTACAAGAACATAGTGTTATAATACGGCGCTTATCTGCGGTGTAATGGAAAATCAGCATATATCCTCTCGATTCCTTGTATTTGGCTGCAGCCTACATGTAATATTTAAACAAATCAATGAACTTGTACAATACGAGTTAGTTGCCGATACTGTATAAAAATCTCCGATTGGCTATCATACGATTCGTGTTGTGGTCCTTGAATTATTTCAGCTGGTAAAAAAACGGGTGTATCAGTCAAGAATCCAGTACAACTTGGAGCTTCTATTACTAAACGTTGAATTACTCATGGTCATCATGTATTTTCACACAAATATAAAATATCCACCTTGTGTGGGGAGAGGAACTTTGATTTATAATCTACATTATAGTGTAACAGAATACGTGGGAAAAAATAAAACAAGAAGAGAATAACAAAAGAAAGTATTGGTTCGTCGATGAATCGTGATAAATGGGATAGTGTAGCGTGTTCATTGTATAATACTAATGTTACAAATGGAAAGAATGAAACAATAGTAAATGAAATGCTAATGGAGTTCTTTTTGTTGATATTCCCAATTTAATATTACCCTTGAGACCTCCCTTCCAATACAAACTTTACTTTCGAAACGAATACATCAACACCATTAATAATTGGTTTTACACAAAAAAGCCCTCAGTTACCGATATTTTCTCGCGTGACCACACAGGTGTTAAATTAAATTATTTTTTGTTCCTGACTTGTAAATTTATTCAACAGTATTTTGTAACTGTGGTTAAAAAAAAGACGAGTAATTTCAACAGAAACACCTTTAATGCACAAGTTCGTACAAATAATAAACATATACTGGGAATTGGACTATTGTACATCCTTTTTGATACGTTGAGATACTCGCCACGTTCATGAAGACTTTCTACTGGTCCTCCTATTCCGATGATGAATTGTTGAATAAAATAAGACACTCAGGAAAAGGATACAATAATGATAACTACGGATAATAACGTACATCTCATCCAGTAATCTGATGAATTACGTGTTGAATCGTTTGTGTTAATTGTGTAAAATAAACCAGTTGTTTTTCCCCAGGAGATGGTTATTACAGTATATATTTTTTTAATGCGTTTATGTGTTTTGCCTAATTCTGTATGCCACAGGTGTCCGCCATTGCTATATCGTCTGAACTTCCTTCTGAGATAAGATGATAAATCTAAAACAATTTTATTGAGCAAATTATCCCACGTCTCATGATGATGAAGTAGCTCAGCTTACAGACAGCCGAAACACAAGATCAGACTTTATTTTAGTGGGGTTCTGGACATTATTACTGCAACAACAACTGTTTATGTTGATTTATATTGTTTATATAACACTTACATCTGCCCTAACCAAAATGGTCCGAACATTTAACCGTCACAACTTTCACGATCAAGCATTCAACCATTGAGTTAAGTTGTCACATGATCGATATGTGTTTTGAACTCGCCAAAGGTTGTCACATGATCGATATGTTTTGAACTCGCCAAAGGAAGAATACCCACAAATAAAATTGTGCATTATGTAACCTCTACTGTATTTTTCCCCTCTACAGTGGCAGTCTGTATATACACAAGGAAGGTAATTGTAATAAACAAAATTAGTTCACATAACCTGCTTTCCATATATTTATAATTTTACGGCTTTATCCTTATGCCGATCACATATAACTCGTTATAATATGATGATCAAACAGAGCTAAGATGTCGTTCTAATAAATGTTTGTTTCTCTATTTATATTTTCAATCTCATTTTCTTAGGGATTAAATAATATGACAGTGTGCACAATTTTATCTTATTCGTGTATAAAGTCAGACGTGTCAGGATGCACAATCTTAAACTAGAACACCTTCCCACCTTTGACCTCAGATGGTTAGTGACGTCTATGATGGACAATATTAGTAATAAAATACATCTGGAGAATTACAGAGCATGGTATCTATCAATCACTGTCTAGTGTAATATTTAGGTTATAAGGCTAAAACATTTGAATGCAGAATCCACTTACATTTTAAATTGGAACTTGATAATTTTCTATTCACTGTGAAAAGGACCGTATAACATTAAAATAAATGTATTGGTACACTGCAGACATGTAATTATTTAGGGAATAAAAATATAGTCAAAATCAATCAAAGATCCGATTCAGAGGTACAGTAAAACATAAATCACGACACAACATCTGCATTTTGGTTCCTTGAAGTTGTATTCCGTTGTGTTGAAATTTAGCATAAATCCAATAGTTCGCCTTCATACGGCTATAACACTAATTGTTTTGGTGGGTTTTTTTTTACATGTACTGGAGATGTGAAGTGCACGGAGCCGTATTATGTTTGACATTCATTTTCACGTCCTCTGTATCTCCACCAAACTCGCTTGGAATACACACATATGCTTATCTTTGTTTTCTAAAGTTCTAGGTTCTGGGGTGTTTTCAGAGCTTCTATATTTCACCTCAGTCTACAAACACATCTGTTCTCCCTGAGACGGATTATGCAATATGTAAGCGCCGAAGTGCGATAAAGTCAATAGAAGGCGCCCAATCTTATGTTTAGACATTCCGCAGTTTTGTTTTTAACGACCGACACCATTTTGAATGGATATAATATTACAATAATCGCCTTGTTCCCTGTGACAGAAAGACAGACAGTCGAAACATGGGATTACTCAATACAAATTGTTAACAGGAAGCACCCATATGAATGGGGTAAGGCGAATACTGCTTTGATTATTATTGGTTCACGTCGAATCAATAGGGTTTCCATAGGACAGTGGTGTGTATTTGTTACGGAGCTCCTAATGTCACCGACTTGATAAGTGATGGATGTTGTTACAACACAGTCTTATCATAAGGCGCTTATCTGAGGTGTGATGGGAAATTATCCTATATCCTCTCGATTCATTGTATTTTTCTGCAGCCTACATGTAATATTTAAACAAATAAATTGACTTGTATAATAAATATTAATTGCATATACTGTGCAAAGTTTTTATTAAAAAGTATTATCTGCTTCAAATAAAGACAAATTATAGTATGCCGAACGGCCTCTCACATACAAACAATCACAGCTTGAACCTCTACAAGACTTCTGTCTTCAATACGTCATCGTGATAGGAGACTGAGATGTAACTTTAACTTGAGCTTAGTGGAACAAGATTATTCTAAAGTACTTCCAAATGGGTTGCAGCATATTTCAATCGACTATATCACCTTTTCCGAAAGCGACAGCGAGCGGGTGACCATTTAGGTTGTCAAATAAATTAATACGGTCCGTTACATTTAGTTTCAAGCTGTGATAATTTGTCTGCGAGGGGCCGTGCGGCTTACAGTCTGTACTATGTCCTTGTTTGAAACGGGTATTTATTTGTAATAAAAGTGAGCTTGAAGCTGTTAATAACGTTCGGATATGGTGACAAAAATCCCCATCGGGCTACAATACATCGGGCTTTAGTGGTTCGTTAATTATTACAGCTTGTCCACTACTTTCTTAAACGCTGTAAGTCGTACTATCACTGGAATCCCAGAAGTGGCAAAAACGAGATCTTGTTGATATCTGTCCTATTTTCAATCTGGATACTCAAGGATCCGATACAATTTGGAAGCTTCTATTACTAACAGTTGAAATACTTACGGTCGTCATCTATTTTAACACCAATATGAAATGTGCACCTAGTATGATGTGGGGAACTTAGATATATAACTTCTATTAAATTATAACTGAATACGTGGGAAACATTTAAAAAAAACAACAACAACGAGAGAATAACAAATGAAAGAAATTGGTATGGAAAAATAGTAAATCAAATGCCAATGGATATTTCTATTGTAGATATTCCCCGTGTAATATTACCCACAAGACTTCTTTTCAAATGCAACTTTAAAACTAAACGAATGCATCGACCCCATCATTAATAGGTTCTAGGCTCTCATTTATTGAGTCCTGATCGCGTGACCACACAGGTGTTAAATTAAGGAATTTTTGGTCCTCACTTGTAAATTTATTCAAGAGTATTTTGTAAGTGTGGTAAAAAAAGACGAGTAATTTCAAAAGAAACACCTTATAAAGATATTGAACATGACAAATGCACCCATTCGTACAAATAATAAGCATATACTTGGACATCCACTGTTGTACATTCTCTCTGGTACATTAAGACACTCGCCACGTTCATAAAGACTTTCCACTGGGGACTATGTATTGTTTCTGTGTTTTGCCTAATTCTGTATGCCACAGGTGCCCGCCATTGCTATATCGTCTGAACATCCTTCTGATATAAGCTAATAACTCTAAAAGAATCCCACACCCATGATGATGAAGTAGTTCAGCTGACAGACAGCCGAAACACAAGACCAGACTTTATAATAGTGGGGTTATGGACATTATTACTGCAACAACAACCGTTTATGTTGTTTTATATTGTTCCTATAACACAACCCTCTCTCCTCCTCAATATGGTTCGATGCTTAAATCGTCACAACTGTCATCGGTAACTGATCAAGCTTATTTTGAACTCGCCAAAGAAAGGATTCCCACAAATGAAATGGTGCATTATGTAACCTGTACTGGCTTTATCCTCGCTACAGTGGCAGTCTGTATATACACAAGGTTCTGGTAATAAACAAAATCAAGCCACGTAACCGGGTTTCGTTATATTTATCATTTTAACAGTTAAGATAATCTGATGATCAGACAGAGCTTAACATTGCAGCATACGATGTCATGTCTCATTTGAAGATAGCGGGTGGATAGAGGGAGCTTCATGAAGCCCTGTGACTCTCAGAACTAGAGGTGAACAGGAAGCCGATATGTTGGTCGTTGTTCCGTATTTGTGTCCTTCTTTTCTTTGTTTGTTGCTAGTGGTGTTGACTGTGGTTTCCTTCGTCTATTGGGCTGGCAGGCCGTCATAAAGTGAAATAACCTTCAGTACGAAGTTAAACCCCAATCAAAGAAACAAACATTTGAAGATTAACTCGTTGAATTTTAGAGATATGCTGTTTTTTCTGAATTTATATTTACTATTTATAAGGATTAATAAATATGACACTGGGCACAATTTGGTTTACCTCATACATAAAGTCGCCGCGTGAGGGAGCGGGTGGGCCAAAGTCAGACGTGTCAGCATGCACAACCTTAAACTATAAGAACATCTTCTCACCTTTATGGCACAGATGGTTAGTGTCGTCCATACATGATGGACGATATTTGTAATAAAATGCACCAGGAGAAGTACAGAGCATCGCGTCTACCAATCAATGTCTAGTGTGATGATTTGGTCAGAAGGCTAAAACAAAGTAATAAAGATTCAACATAATGTTAAATTGAAACTTGACAATTTGCTATTCACTGCGAAAAAGACCGCATAATATTAAAAGAAATGTATTGGTAAACCTGTACTGAATAATTCAGGCAATAAAAAGACGTTGTGTTGAAATCTAGCATAAATTTGCTAGTTTATTTAGTTACGGTTCACCTTCGCATTATTTGTTTTGTACTGGAGATGTGAAGTGCACGGAGCCGTATTATATTTGACATTTATTGTTTCCGTCCTCTCTATTTCCACCAAACTCGCCTGGATTTGTTGGTTTTTTTGTTTGATTGGTGTTTAACGTCGTACTCAGGGGTTTTTCACTTATATGACGACGGACACAAATACAGAACATCACAAACAAATCTGCTGTCCTTTTCCCTTTAGCTCTGCGAACACCAGGGCAACAGAAAGCAGCCTCTTTTCTCGCCTCTTACGATCAACCGAGGAAGCCGA
>JARFOD010042537.1:0-10201 GCA_031763545.1 Mopalia muscosa | reverse complement strand
TTTCAGCGCGCCTTTGACGTACAAAATGCATTAATACTCAATTTAACTAACTTTTCATCGTCAATTAAATAAAACCACAGATGGGTTATTTACTGTAAATTCTTAATTTTATAGCTCACCAGTGGCCAAAAGGAGCCAAAACTCTAACAAAACTGAATATCAAATTTAAGAAAAACTCAATTTGGCGTTATTTTTCATCGGGGTATTCCTGATGAAAAAGAGTCTATAAAAAACCCTGATTGACCATCATTCTATTAAAACAATCTCTCATTATCTTCACCTAAAAAAATATACAAATTTTAATTATTTTGTCAGTCTGATTTATCATTGACTAAAAATCATGTGAACTTAAAAAAATAAAACCCCTATTGTGTACTTTTTACCAAACAGAATGTGATGTGAAAATAATTAACATGGAAGCAGATATTTATATTATAACATGTGGAGTTAACTTGTACAGCTAGAATTGTTCATACAAATCTGGCTTCAACATATGTTGTGATTTGCAAAATTTTTAATTTTGCAATAATTATCATTTTGCATTAATTATCGTCTTTCAAATCTTTATTGTTATATATTAAAAGGTTATTGCATGTTAGTGTGTATATTCACTGGTTAAAGTGCTATTGGGATTGAATTTCCAATGAAGCTTCCTCCTGCAATAATGGCAGATGGAATTTCATTCCTCCAAATAATGCTTTGCAACTGTGCATTTGGCCAGTTTGTGTACAATTAGGTTTTATGAATGAGATTGCCTTTCACCTAATTCTGTGCTCAATTATATCAAACACCAATTGCACAAGTTAATTATTTATTATTTGCATGCATATATTTGTTATGAAAATGATATCTTGAATATATAGTATACATGTGACTGTGTATCAAATTTTACTTCAACACACACTGTAACGATGCAGAACTGCTTGCTATTGAATTATGCAAACCATTATTGCCAGTTTGTCACCTTGTGTATTTTACAATATCCAGGCATAATGGATTGTATGTACATCTTGTGGGGACAAAAATTTGACAACACCTTAACTTATTAATGTCAGCTTTGGTATATTGACTCCACTGTTGATTGTACTACTCCTAGGCTAGAGTCCGGATGTAAAACCATCAACTATATGGGTGAGTGTCGGTCACCTGGTGTGACTCCAGGGATTGTGGGGTGCTTTTTTACAAGATTTCTTTTTACAAGGTTTCCTCTTGGTGTTTCACTGCATTTAACTATTTGTTGTCATGACATGTGAAATACCCTTGAGAATGATGTTACACTCAGTCAAACAAACCTCTGTTGGGATGATGGATGCTTTTATTCAGACAGGTGTTTGTGTATACAAGTGTTCATAACTGTAAGTCTATGCGGTGAGGAATGATGAAGTGTAGATTTTTGCTAAATCATCATTATTAATAATGTAATAAATCTAAAAAATCACTGGTGTAGCAGACCAGGGACAAGAGTTATTTTCACTTTTCTCAGACTGGCGAACTTCTTGATTCCTGCTGTACATGGAATAAATTATTCAATTTGGATCCAAAATATTTTATATCAATTAAGCGGAAAATAATCAATATTGGATGGGAAATGTTCCATTTTGCTAGCTTTGATTCATAAGAAACTACCTTTTTTCAACCAGGGGCTTAGCCAGAAATCAAATCTATTACATTTCATTAAGTTTTCCCAGAACACATCACTCAGCATTGGTGAAGACCATGTAGTATCAAGACTTTATATAGAATTAAGAATTAGCATATTTAGAATGTGTTCAGACTACATCTATTCTAGTGCATGTATTGTCATTATAACCATCTTTATGAAATAAACTCTAATGCCATGATTAAATTTCACATTGTTTACACCTGACTGGCAATATAAAGTCTTTAAGAACTTTCATATACATGTCGCTACGATTATCATGTTGTCAAAGATACTAATTATGCAGCTGATGCAGTTATGTCTAGCTTTCAGATTAATGTGTGTGGACAAACATATTAAATGGAGCCATAAATAATATTATTGATAAGTGTGTTGTCACATTGATTGTGTTGTCCAGGTCAGGGGTCATATGTATCCTATGAGAATGTTTACATAGACCTTAATGTGGCATAAACTTATATCTAAGTAAACAGTGTTGGGTTTGCCTGAGAGATCTAGGTATGTGGGATTGTGGTGATTCGTGGGATTGGAGGGCAATGACACAGTGATTATCACAGGATCAGGCCAGTTTAGTTTGGTGTTTGAAGGCTGCTTTCTTTCTGCTGTTAAATATATGTTTGGCAATAGACACGTTTCTGCCTTGAGGTGCTTTATTTACTCAGATAATTTCTGTATCAATGGTGTAAATTCTTGTAAGGAAATTGTGCTAAACTATGATTTACCTGAGTGATTCTTGTTAACCTATAGGCAAGTCCCAGGTGAGCCCTGCTGTATTGTGATAGTGTGTCGGACCTTACGTTCACCTAGATTTACCTGTAAACTATGTGTGGAATGTCTTATGTATATACACAGCTACTGAGTTATGGGACATAGTAGAAATTTATCAGCTCTTCAGTGTCCACTCCATTCTTCAAGTCAGATTTGTGACTGTAGGTTCTTGTGAGTCAGTGCCTCTTGACATGTACAGTGTAGATCACCTTTACATTCAACTACAATTCTTCTGTGTTCGCTTTTCATCAGCGTTAGCTACTTTAAGTTTGATATGCATTGTACATGTAGATTGAAGTGAAGTTAAGATATAGAGATAGAGCTTGATGTGTGACAAAGACCAGCGTGTTTATTCAATATCTACATGTACATGTACCTGTCTAATTGGATAAGCATACCATATACCTGTGTCCATGTATGTACGGAGTCTTAAGGTTTCATAGGTGTACCAGTTTATCAAGGCCCATTCAAGCTTTTGTTCCAGACTTTTAAATTAAGTATTCTGCTCTTTTTAGCACAGGTATGTTGCAAACCCTATTACCTATTTTCTATTAGGATAATTTCAATATATGCTGAAGTTTGTGTAATACTTCTAAGTTCAATTATGTGTAACAGTCTTATTTAGTCTTGGTGAAGTTTTATTCAAGTATAAATGTACAAAACGTATAATATAGTTTGGATATAATATCACCTTTTGCAAGATTTCTCCTTTGAAATGTGTGGCTTAGACCCGGATACTCATACTGATACATATACAGACCTGCCTACACGGACTACTATGGAGTATTCTTATACACAATATTTGTGTTGAATACACCAATAGGCCATCAAAATACTAACAGAAATTAATATTCTCTGCGGTGCTTTATCACAAAAGTACACATAATGGTAAGAAAATACTCCTTAAAAAAGTGTTTTAAAAATTTAGATCTTTCTAAGTTCAAACTAAAAAGGGTTAGATGAAATAACATCTGATTAATAATCATCAGGTTGTACTGTTGTGCGATATATCCCTGGCAAGATCAACCATGACTGAGGCTCAAGAGAAAGTAAATCTCTACATACAGTTGTATGTAAATGTATGTGCTTACAGGTTTCCCAAATTGTTTGCTGTCTTTGTCTAAATTTGCACTTTTGTGCTGATTTTGACCAATTTTGTCATTCGATAATGAATGAATTTTGCTTTGGTTTATACCAAGGCACATTTATGTATTTTAACAATCAGCAAACCAGTGGAAAACGTAAATGTTAAGTTATGTCACAAAATTTAAGAGGACCGATTTTGAGGTTATGTCTGATGTTGGAAGAGCCCCTAAATGAACACTGAAGTTAATACAAGTACCTGGACAATAAACTAAGTATGCTAAATCACCTCAAGTTTCGGCCATAAAATTAATGCTTTGACATTAATTTAAAGGACTTTAAAATGATGACACATTTCTTAGTTTTGAATTATCTGTATTTCTTCATAAAAAATAAATTTGTTTGTTTATATACCACATGTAAAATACTGTCACAGCTAGCAAAATACAGTGCTTTAGTAAGCTAAAGCATTATTCATGAATGGCTAAGATGACTTGTAAATTATGTATATAGAATGGTTACTGGGTTAGATCCCTAACATCCTATTGTTAGTGTAACACTTACCTACATGTATATTTCAATAATAATTTGTTTAGTAATTTATACTTGTTACATGTTCATTGTAAGTCAAATTAAAGATCTACCAGATAGCAAGTCATTGACTCTGACCTTAACTGATAAATTAATTTGATTGAATGATGTGGGTTTCATATTAACTCTGTACACATGTTCTAACACTTTCCTACATTGTACATTTGCATGATTATATACACTTTTGACTTTCATTTTCAAAAAGGGTAGGGCCGTGGCTTAGTGGTAGGATGTTCGCTTACTAATCTGAACCTGCTTCGATGTACCGTTCATGGGATCGAGCCCGCCTGTCAACCATCAGGTATAACAGTGAGCCACATGTTGTGGCTCTGGCAATCACAGGGGTGGTTTTTACAAGGTTTCCTCCTGGTTTTGCACCGTAGTAAGGCTAGGTGCAGTGTCACACTGTGAAGTGGACAATCCGTTGTCATATAAGTGAAATACCCTTGAGTATGACGTTAAACCCCAATCAAACAACCAAAAAGGATAACATTAGGTGTTAATTTCTGGTTAGCCACTGATTTTTGTGATAGAAAAATACACAACATTTTGCTACATATGTCTGTAGCCTTTCTCATCAGGGGGCAAATTGACATAACAGTCAAAGCGGGTGGTTGGAGGAAGTTTCCTGTTACCCTGGTGCTGTCTGAGCTAAGGAGTAACAGGAAGCCAATATGTTTGGGATGTCTTTGTAGTGTCTTGTAGTTGTCCTGTGGTGTTTTTGTTTGTTGTTAGTGGTGCCGGAGGTGGTTTCCTTCACCCATCGAGCTGGTAGCCCTCATGGGAATGAAATAACCTTAAGTATGGCGTTAAACCCCAATCAAACAAACACACAAAACAAACTGTATATCATTCAATAATCCCCCTGTGCATTCATGCCACTGTTAGTTGTGGACTTGTGATGAAACATGTTTGCCTCCGGTGTAAATTCTTCTCGGGAATTATAAGAAACACTAATGTTTTGATAAATTGTTTCTGTCTTTTGTAGATTATTTATGCAGCTTTGGATTTTACCTCAGAATGGATTGGACTATTAGGAAAATAAGAAGCTTTATTTTCTGATAAACCCATTCACCTCTTATAACAAACTCTTATCTACATGGCCGAACGAAAAATGGCTAAAGTTCGAAAACTGTTTAAGTTCCACAAGAGCACAACAGATGTAAGTATTTTGAAACATTTTTTTTCTTCAAATACATGTATGCTATAAATATGTTCATCAAGAAGTAAATACAAAATGGCACCATGAGATTTCTGCTGAACTGATATATTATTTACCACTTACATGTAGGTTCTAGCTCTTAGTTCATTGTCACCTTATAAGCGGTAGTGCTTGTCTATTGACTGACTCCATGCAATGTACTATATGAAGACAGAGATGGCTGGTTGAGTGAACTGTCTCTATGTAGGTGACCGACATTTACTGCTTGCGATTTGGTGCTGGACTCTGAAGGGGGCACATGTTCGAATCCTTGACTGGTCCCAACCTGCAAAATTTCCTTAACTACAATCTGTTCATTCTAAAAAAGTACATGTGTTATCCCAAAATAAGAAAAATACTAAAAACTGAGAGCTTTCACATTTTTAATGTCATTGAAATGCTCTACAGTGAATGTAACGTAGTGACTTGAAACTCATGCTTCTACTATAGACTTTTAACATAAAACACAAGTAGTGCAATTCTGGAAAAAAACATTCACTTCATTTTTACCCAATAGTTAAGCATTTAATATGTCATCATTAGGAGATAATAAACAATGAATTGTGAATAGTATATTGTCTTTTTTTAAAAACTCAGTCAACTATACATATATGTATACAGTGAGTCTAAACCAGTTTCCACTGTAGACTAAGGCTATGTGTTTTCATCCAAACTTTTATCATTTCTTAAGTGACAAAAAAAAAATAAAAAGTAAAAAGTCATATGTGTATCATGTATGGTATGGAAATTGTTGAAATTTTAACTGGATGAGACATTCAGTCTTTATTCATACAGTAACATGTATACTTATAGATAGAAGACATCCATTCATATTGCAATCATATGGAAATAAACTTTTAAATTAAAACCTATAAGTTTATATTTATATTAGCATTAATAAATTATACTAGATGCTTTGTATCAATTGTGGGTTGGGTTTTTTAAATGGTATCTGAATATAGTGAATGACATAATAACTAAGCTTATTCTTTAGAAGAACATGGATCTGGTTGAATTTGCTTTGTCTTGGTGAGCTTCATCCACTGATTGCATCTACTATTAGCAAATACAAAAAAATGTTACATGTATATCTTATCATTCTGAAGTCCTTATACTGTAATACCTCTTCAGAGTTTTAGTGTCCCATCACAGAATCTAGACAAAGGCCCAAACTATTAAACATGTGACATGCATGTATAGGCATAGACACTCTTGGTAAACAGTCAGGTATTTGTTGTGAGTTCTACTGAGTATTAGACCAATGCCATAGGTTCACAACTCAGAAGAAGGATATTAAAGAAGACATGTTAAAGGTTCTAAATAACCAAGTCTTTACCAAACCATCTGTTGTCAGGGGGTGGAAATAACTATACATTTGCAGGACATTTATAGTAAAAATTGAGATTGTCCTCTAAAGTTCCAAGAATTTAACGTTGTGTTAAATGGCCTGCAGGACAAAATTGGAAAAATGTCTGACAAAATACTATAAACATTTCCACCCCTGGTTGTAGTATGACAGTACTAAAGATTGTTTTATAAAACCAAAATATTTAGAATCTTTATCATGTCTTGTTTATGGTTCTTCAGAGTTGTGAGTTTAGTCTTCTTATAGTGCTGGTATTTATTCACCAAGACATACACTACAAGTAAATTTTTTTTTCTTGTTTGAGCAGAGAGAGCCCTTTGTAGGCCCAATTGGGTAGAAATGATTGTCTGTTTCAGAAATATAAACTTATTTTTTTCCAAGAAATGTATCATTAAACTAACCTTACAGACTAACCACATGGCAACAAAAAAAACCCCAGCATTAATCAAAAATGAAGTCCAAGATCAACAGTAAGCTATAAATCCATAATTCTACATGAGAGAATTTACACATGTACAAAACTAATCTGTGATAATCTGTCAGATTAGTTGTGGAAATCTGTTAATCTGACTAAGATTTAAGAGGGGAAAGTCTTGTTTAAATAACTAGTAACAAATCTGTTTAACCATGTGCTTTTCAACTTATGGTCTGACATGTACATGTATGGTATTAATGTGTCAGAAATGGGTTATAATTAGCCTCAATATGTTATTATTTGAGGCTAATTGGGCTTCATATAAGTGTGTGTGGGTGGGGTTACTGGGGTAGGGTGTGGAGGACTTGCCTAGATGTTCATCATAGAAAACAACAACAACAAAAGCCACAAAATTATGCAAATTTAATAGTTACATGTGAAATTATGTCTTTGTTCAAGACCTGTCCCTACTGTATCTTTGTTACTATTGAGTATGAGCTATTGATACTACAATGTAGCTTAATGCAATCCTTTCCATATGTAGATGTGCAACATACACATGTAGCAAAAAACTCACAAAATTGGGAAAACAAACACATAAATCAGACGGCTGTCAATTTTTGGGTGGTTCGAGCTCGGTTGAAATTTTGTTATTAAAATTGCTTGTCAAAATTGCATTCTCTAAATAACCTAAAATTTCATCAATGACAAATCCTAACATTTTTGCTTGTTGTGACGATATTACAGCATGTTATCATACAAATTTCAGTTTTCTGACAAGTGTTGATGCTTTACTACCGAAAAATTCATCTTCTCCCTCACAGGCATAATTTCCAAGTCTTTTGAATAATTGGAGGTTTAATTATTAAGCTTATTGCATTGTTCTCCATAAGCAGATGTGCAACATGGATTAAAAAAAAGCCCACAAAATACTGCTAACTGCAGCATATATTCTACAAATTAGCAATATGTCATATTATTTTTTTGTTCGAACCATCTATGGGATGATTGTTTGCATACTTACATGTTTAATTAACATAAGCTTTTGAATTTTGGTAACTACTTTCTTCTCCACATTCAGATGTACATGTATGTATAGAAAAAAAAAACCACCTTATATTATTTTTACATGAACATAGAGCCTGAATTATCCCATCATTATGTGTAAGATGAAGATAATGCTTGTATATCTCAAAGTATGCTTCCCATAGTTAAACTAGTACATGCTTGTTACAAACAATAACTTTAGTTAACTTAAGACCCATTTTCATCTTTGTGCCGGCCGTGGCTTTTGGTAGTGTGCATGCTTCCTAAACTGAGCCTTCTTCGATTTACTGTTCACGATTCGAGTCCCCCTGTCGACCCTCAGGTATATGAGCAAGTCATATGTTGTGGCTCTGGCAATTGCGGGTTTTTTTTTTTTTACAAGATTTCCTCTCGGTTTTCCACCGTAATAACAAGGCTAGGTGCAGTGTGAAGTGAAAAATCTGTCGTCGTATAAGTGGAATACAGTTGAGTACAACGTTAAACCCCAATCAAACAAACAAACAATCATCTTTGTGCCTTCCAAGCTACCTGTAAGAGGGCAACAGGAAGCAATGACCTCTATTGTATAACTTTGGCAACAATGTTAGTGCTTGTTTGGCAGTCGCAATATTTTTGTACAGTTCAGTGTTTGAATCCAGTGGAGGATTACATTATTCCTTTCTCTACATTGATAAAATATGTATTAATAATATTTGAGAACAATGAAGGACCCTACATTGGGGACTGTGTAACAATAGTACATTGTTCTAACTCCCACAGCTATTGTGTCAGCTTGGTACTTTGTTCATATTAAACCTAAGTCACTATTTCATTTCGAACAAAGTGGGCATTCAGTGTGAAAGTTCATAATATTATATATGAATTAAACTACCAATGTACTTCAGAATCATAAATATTTTCAAAAGGCCTGCTTTTTTAGACAGTCATTTATTAAAAAAAAACAATGCACATAGTGTGTATTGTTTCCATACCATACACACTGACTGCTTTAAATTGTTTCACACGGCTGGTTATATACGGTGGTTATTTCGAATGTGTGACTTCTATTCCTCATATTATCCTGCCTACTGATATAGATTTCAGAATGAATAGAACATTTATTATCAATTGTCAATTCCTACAAAGAAGGTAGATTTAGATAGATTTACCTTTTATAGTGGGAGTTATCTTTGACACAAGGTAACATTATTAAAATAGCAGCTAACGATATTGAATACAACCTGTATTAATATTATTTATTCAGGTAAGACTTGTCAATTCAGGGCCTATTTATTACCATCTATATGATCTACATTATTAACAATGACAGGTCTGAATAAGTGAGCTATTAAGAGGTAGTTGCGACACTCTGTTATTAACACCAATCCCTGGCTAATAGAGAACACACCTAGATAGGTAATAGATACCTGTATAATATTCACAGCCTTTTACAGTTTGTCTAATTTACACACAGTTGTTAAAAGACCTAGGACTTAATGGCATCCCACCAGGTCTCATAAGATTTTTTACAAATAATAAATTACCAAATTTTGACCCCAAGACATCTTTTGCCCTGGGGCTCTCATTGCTATTAAGGACTATATCGCTAGTCAGGAGTACAAAATGTGACTCTTATCTTTTCGTGGCTTTTACAGATATTTCCAATGGATGATTATATTAACATCATATGTTTTTAGATAGCTGAGGACTTCAAGATTCTACATATAATATCATATTATGATTCATTGTATTTTATAATAGCATTAAAAAAAAACGTCAAATAATTTTTAAAAATGGACACTTGTTTGTAACTCTTATTTGAGATTTTATTTCCAAACTTGCATGTCCTTGTAGACAAGTATTTAAAGTAAAATACCAATTTTAATTTAAGTTAGTTCTTGTACAATTGATAAAAGTATATGTAAACATTAAAAATCTTCCTGTAAAAAAATATTTGCTAAATATCTTTAAAACGAAAATCCATATAAAATAACTGCATGACGGTTTTTTAGATAATGGGTTCAAAATTGTGTATGTCAAATTTCAAAGACTTAGTGCAAGTAGTTTACGAGAAATAAACTATTTAAATCA
>JARFOD010042526.1:0-10201 GCA_031763545.1 Mopalia muscosa | reverse complement strand
ATTTGTGTCCGTCATCATATAAGTGAAATACCCTTGAGTACGACGTTAAACACCAATCAAACAAACAAACAAATCCAGAGATGGATCTCCTGGACACGCAAATTTGTTGGTTTATCCTTGATCTCTAAATAAGAGGTTTATCAAGAAGGATATGTCTTGCCTTATTGATAAAGTAATTAACAAACACTGTTGTATAAGGAATACATTATGGCACATTGTGAAAACCAACTGTTGTGTTTGTAATGAAACTAATATTCCTTGCTGCTTAAAAGATGTCTTTTAATGAGAAAGTATGATCCTTTGTATTTGTACCATTTATAAGTAGTCCTGTTTGTTTGTTAGGGATTTAACTTATGGTTATTTGACTCAAATGACAATGTGTCAGCCCAAAGGGTGAAAAAACTATCTTCCACACCACTGGCCAAAAACTTCAACAAGACATGACATTTCTGATTTAACGCAGCATTTGCTATTGTCATTAGAGGAAACAATGACATCTGAATGTATTTCAACATATACAATTCAAATATTTTTTGTTTTACATAAACAAAAACTTTTACTTGATGTAAATGTAGGGTGAGATGACAAGATTCATTTGATACATTTCAAACATTTTTGATGCAAGCATGTAGTTACCAACAGTGAAATATTTCAAATATCTGTATTATCCTTTATATCTGACCAGTTGTCCATGTTGGCAGAGAGACATGACAGTTTCATGCCCATTTGCTCAGGCCTATGAATGACTTTTATGTCCTGCAAACTGAAACCCTCAAATCCCTATATTGATCTTATGCCCTGTAGATAATCAAAGAGGCCATCTTCAGAAAATTCCTTCACAAAGGTTTTAACATCTTTGGTATATGACTTCTTATGTTTAGAGGAAAAGTTTGCATAACTCCCCAGCCCACTTTCAGACAACAATTCATCTATTTTTCTTTCCAAATGGCCCATAGACCTGGGCACACCTGTCCACCTGGGATTTAGTGGATTATCCTCTAGATGTTTTCATCATTTCTTTAAGGAAAAAAAGGAAACTATGGAGCATTACATCCTATTCAAAGTTGTAAAACTGAAGAAACAGTATTCATAAACATAGAAAGCTATGTTACAACAACAAAATTATGTTTGTTTGATTTGGGATCCCAGTGTTCCATTCATATTCCATTCATATGAAACAACCCCTGTCACCACTAGCAGCAAACAAATACAAGGTAAGACAAATACAGGACAATTATTGGAACAAATACAAGGCGATCAAGAAGCTCCATCTAAACTCCACATGCAACAAGAAACATGTGCTAAACTCAATCAAAACTAATGCAATTGTACCATATGCATTTATTTTAGTTAAAATCCCCAAACAGCGTAGGCTACAGATTGGTTACAAGTGCTTTCTTATATCAGATCAAATTGTAATATAAAGTATGCCAACTCGCCTTTAAAGTGATTGTTCATAAATCATTTACAAGGTCTATTCCTATGTTTCCATCCTTCCTACCCTAGAGCCAATCTATTCCAGGTCAAATCCTTGGTCAGGCTTTCAGGCAAAATCCCAGATGTACCCAAATAGAATTTATTATACTTTATTTATGTGTATTCAGTAAGATTTGTCCAGCTCATCTACTTCAGTCTTTTTGTTTTATTTTATTTTTTATCTATTTTTTATTTATTCTTTGATTTATTTATTTGTCCAGTTGTTGAGTTATGTTAAGCCGTTTGTTTCTTATGCATGTACATGCAGTATAATTTTATAATTTTATTCTTAAAAAGCAATTACATAAATAAAAGCCTTAAGAATAAGGCGTTTATTTATTCCTAAGGCTTTTATTTATGTAATTGCTTTTTAATCGAGTTATATTCCGGTAGTATTTTGTCGTAATGTGAACTTTAAATTGAAAAATGTTAGCAAAATGCTTTTTTGAAGAACCAGACAGACATAAATGTACAGGAGATAGTGAAGACAGGTAAGAGTGACTCAGACGGACAATTTAAACAAAGTTGTTTCATGTGTTTATTTGTGTAAATTTATCCTGTAATGGTAAACACATAAGTTTTTTGAAAACAGAATCAACAAGCTTAAAAATGAAAAATGGTTCCAAACTTAGGAAAAGTTTCCCTGCCAGAAAATTATGACCAATTATAAAATATTTTGGATGCTTTTTCTTCCAAAAATTGACCATATCCATTCTCCAGTGGCTTAGTATCTCTTCTCCATTACCTGATCTTACTGTGTCTCGTCGTACAAGGATATCTATACCCTCCTACACGAGGGCCCTGGAGAGATTTTGAACTGCATCATCCTGTTCAGATCCTAACTCATGGTCTTCTGAACAGTACCAGATTTCTGCAAGATCATTATTAAAGGAAACTGTATTATCTGTTAAAAAAAATTACATTATGCCATTACTTTCGGCCTACTTTAAAAGAGAAGAATATTGAATGTGTAGTCCTATTATTCCATTAGGATTTTGTCTAGTTATAAATTGTATGATCCCATGTAACATAGGATTGCTATATAAAGATGTTTTAGTCTTGTTCTCATTCAAGCACTTCTTGCATATATTGGACAAATTCAAATTTGACTTGATTGATAGATACTTTGTTGACAGCAGTTTAAAGTCTTGATAATGATAGTTCCATGAAGAAATGAATACCCACCAGGAATTTTACTTGGATCAGATATTCCAACGCATGCACTGTGGTACCATTCATACTTCTTGCACCTTTCTTTCAGGGGATTAGCCAGAAATCAAAGGTAGGGTGTCCAAAATGGTTATTTTGTTTCACTTTTTAAGTAACTGGGTGTACAATTTGACAGTTTTCCTATCTGTTGCATGTTAAAATTTCCTAAAACAGGGTGTCCAAATGAGGCAATTGTTCACTTCAGGTTGTCCACTTGGACGGGTGGACGGGTGTCTGCCTAAGCCCCTACTTTCTTTGAGAACTCACTGGATCATTTCTCCTCCATCTGTTGACAGATGCAATAAATGTAGGAACTATCAGAAGAACATTCCACAGAACAAAACCAATCTTCCTCTTCAGGAGGTACTTCTACATAAAACAAAAATGCTATCGTGATTTTTTACAGTATAAATGGTGCAGTAAATTTAAGTTTAAATGTAAAAGTCTGAGTTTCCCCCTTTATTTCCTAACAATATTAATAATTTAAAAAATGACAACAGTATTAAAGTTAAATTTTATTTTGCAATATGTCTTAAACATGTAAGCAATATTGATGACTTCTTTGTAAATGTGTGAATCAGGAGCAATCATCATTTCCAATAAGGATTTAAATCAATGGATATAAATGTAGTATACCTTTAAGTTGTGCACAACTCAGATGTGACCAGTTCTTTCTGCACTTTGAACTGCTGCACTGGACTATAGGTTCATCTTTATCTTTTTAACAGAATTTAAAGCTTGTGTTTAGAATAAAAAAATAAAACAAGTCCTGTCATTAATTTTTTAAATAAAAGTACTCAGAATATTTTATCACAATATACAATACATATTGTAAAGGATATATTGTACTATAGGTTAGAGAGTAGGGAAAAGCTTGACTTTTACTCCCATGTATAACCATATCTAGACATCAAGTGAAGCAGAAATAATAAAAACGAGTAATACGAGTGTACTGAATGTTATCTGGTGTCTTACTATTTTCTTTGTGTCTCCATTATATCATAGATAGGTTTTTCAGAGGTTATCAATATTAATGGACATGTATGATACATGTAGACTAATTATAATAGCATTGGGAAGTTTGGTTCAAGCCACAGACTACCACAGACTGTGCTATCCTCCTCAGCCAAGCGTGCTTTGAAACAAACATTATTTACAAAGTTATAGATAACAATGTTAACTTGTAATATCCTCAGGGTGTCACAATTACCTACATCATATTGTTGATAATTAAATGTTTTACTTCCCTTCATCAATGGCCTGCAGCCATGGTTTAGTGGTGAGCAAGTGCACTTATACAGCCTACTTTGATGTACCGTCACAGGTCCCATGAGTATTATTGGGTCACAAGGTGTGGCTCTGGTAACTGTTTGACAAGGTTTCCTCTTGGTTTTCCACTGTAATTAGGCCAGTGGACAATACAGAGTCCTGTAACTGAAACATCCTGGAGAAAGATGTTAAACCCCAACCAAACAAACAAATCCATTCCTCTGTGGACTGATGGATTCCAATAATGTGTATCGTTGTTGAACCTCACCTCAGTCATATCCCATACATGTTGAACATTCACCTTCACATCTTTTTTCAGTGACAGGTGGTTGAAGAAATTTTTTTTAGCTGAAACAATGTTCCTCTCACAGCCTCACTTTGAGGTTTAAAAAAAAGTTTTCATAAAATCCTGTAAATTTCAACATATTAGGCTGTAATTTTCAGTTGTAACAACACTATTAAAAATACATATATACATGTTTAAAGCTTGACTGACCAAACATATAATTTTGTGGTTGACTGTCATGGTGTTTGCCTATACCTCGAGTTGGTATAATCTGAGCAAAGCTGACTGATGTATTATAAGTGAATCATCCTTGAGTATGTTATAAACAAGTCAATCAAACATATTTTTAATAGTTACTAGTAACACTGATTTAGTGTACCCTATCAATTTTGTTGAACCTGGTATTGTCTCTTTTAAAAAAAAGCTCACCAAGTCTTTCACCATTCCCCCCCCCCCCCAATCCCCCCATTAGGGCAGAGTTGTATAAACAGATAAAACAATAACTGTTGTTATGGGCACTCATCATCCGCTCAACACTAAGTCCATCTCCGCTGCAGAGAATAGGTAAAATCTGTTCGCAGTGTGTTAGAACATATTTGTGCTGATGACTCAATATCTCAATGCTGCCACTCATGGAGGATAGATCAGCATCTATAACTCCCAGATTTACCTGCAAATATATTAATAGAGAAACAGTTATTTTACTTCAGTGTAAACATCAATGATATTTAATATTTTGTGTCTTTATTGTTGCTGGAAAACTTTAACTGAAAGACTATAACTCAACAGACTTGTAGCTTAAATGAGATGTCTGACACATACATTTAAAGCAATAATCAGGCTGCAATAATATGTATATAGGTTAATTGGGCATCATTTCTTGTGTTCAATTATACTCTCTAATTTTTCTGATCGAGCTATATCAATTTTAAATTGGATGTTCAACAATGGATAATACACAAACTACAGCAAAATGTATCCATGGGCCATGACTAAGTACTTTTATCATAAAACAGAAGAGCTCCACAGATATCAACCAATCAGATATCTTTCTTTTCAAAACAGGTGCCTACATCACTAGACCTGCAGAGTCGACTCTTTAAACCTTTGACAGTTGACAAAAATGACCTATATAGGTAATTGGTTCACACATGTTATTAACCCATAATGCACAAGAGCGTTAGTTGCATTATGTCATGGACAGGGTAGGCCATGCTCAAAATATCAGCTACCTTGGTCTTAGGAAGGTATATATCTGTAACACTCAGATTAGTTTATTAAATGAAGAAATAATTAGTCGATGCCATACTTAAATATATTTAATGGTAATGGTAACCTTAGGCTCTATTCATAGGGGTTATTTCAGCCAGGAGTATCCCTTTAATAATTTAAAAACTCTGTCAGTACTGTAGGCTAAATGGAAATCCACTGATACTAACTGTTAGCCAATATATTTTAAATTTTATGTAAAATTATTGAAAATAAGCAAGTAATGAAATATTATGGGCCAAGAAGATAACAATATTTTATGAAGTCAGCTTATATAATTTATCCAGGTTTGTTCCATATCAAATGAGTTTTCTTTTTTAAATAATAGCACTTTTAATCCCCCCAAAAAATGTCTGAGTCTGATGGGTTAACTATAACTAAAAATACTGCTTACCACTTGAGTCTTTTCACACATTTTGTTAGAGTATTGGTGTTGTATATCCCATACAAAAGACTTTCTGACTTCTGTGAATGATGCTATGTGAGGTCAGCATTCTTTCAACCAACACAACCATATGTCTCTTTAATTGTTCAAAATCTGAAGCCATTGACAAAAACGCATATGGTGACAGGCTTTTTGCTGGGACAACATCTACTGTGCTGAGGTGACAGAAGTTAATTCGGTTTTGGACACCAAGGCACATTGCCCACAACATAGCTTCATTGGATTTAATGTACTTTGATGTTTGGAATGTGTCTGTAGTTGCAGTTTGTCCCAGCATAGACCATATGTTTGGATATCACCTTGGGGTGAGAACAAGGTCTTCCATACATTTTTCTCTTTGATCGCTGTTTTTGGAGCAGTCACATCCTGGGAAGAAAAAACATGGAAACAATTTCAAAAACAGAATTTGCAATTGGTTGTCAACAACATAAATCCTTCTGAAAAAAGATGTGGGGGAGAGGTGAGCTGGGGTGGTGTAAGAGGGGGGGAGCATTGCCTTCTTGTTCTACTTACTTAAACTAAGTTCTACTAACTTCTACTGCATGTCAATGAATTAAAAAGTGAAAAATCCAAGATTTTTTTTGTTATGTTATTATCATAGCTTCTTAATCCAACTTGCAAGTGATCCAAGGGAACTTCCTGTTGCCCTGGTGTTTTCTGATCTTCCCAGCGATGTCAGTGATGGTTTCCTTCATCCATTGGGCTGGCATCCCATAATGTAAGTGAAATAACCTTAAGTACTGTGTTAAATCATGCTAACTTTTATATTACCATCAGGACATGGCTCCACATATTTTTGCTAAATTGGTTTGTCTGTCTGCATGATCAAATTTACTCACACAGTACAAAAATAACTTTTTTTCTGATTTTCAGACAACTGAAAATACAATATTTGAGGTTTATGATTTAATTCTGACATTAGGCTATAGTGAACTCAATTGCAGGAACTCAATGCCAGGAGCGGGCGGTTGGAGTGAGTTTCATGTTGCCCTAGCGCTCTCAGAGCTAAAGAGGAACAGGAAGCCGATCTGTTTGTGGTGTCTGTATTGCGTCCTGTTGTTGTCGTCCTTTATTTGTCCCATCCTGTCTTTGTTTGTTGCCAGTGGTGTTGAGGGTGGTTTCCTTCACCCATTGGACTGGCACGTCGTCATATAAAGGAAATACCCTTGAGTACGACGTTAAACCCCAATCCAACAAACAAATCAAGCAAACAATGCCAGGATATGAGTTATTTCCCTGAAACCACCTCAAATTTTGTCCATGATAAATTTTAATTACCTGAAAAATGTGCCTTTTGCCACTCTGAAACAATTTCAACGTCTTTCAAATAGATTCCAATATAGTAATTTTATGGACAAATTTGAGGTGCTAAAGGGTATGACTTACATTGTTTATAAATTTCACAAATAAACATAGCTCAATATTACTTTTCCACACCACTATATCTTTGTCAAAATCTTTAGGAAACCTATCAATGTTTCCCCTTGCTCCATCAATATTTTGAGAAACACCAAGGTCATATAGGGTCTGGAACAATTTGTGGGAAGAACCTTGTCTCCACAGCTGGACACCCATACAGGACTGGAAAAGTTATTCAGCCTCAGCTTCATGGTGAAAGCTATGATGCTGAGAACCAATCCGAATGGTTGATTGAGGATTTCTTGTTAGGCTTATATATAACAACAAATCACAATAAATGAAAATAAAAGTACAGTTTGAAAGTATTTTAGTTTTTTTATTTAACATGATTTTTCTCAAATCCAGGAGTATAAGATGAAGGGATATAACCTCATGGGACCAAGGTTGATTCTCTTCACAGTTAAACAAATGTGCATTTATTTAAAAAAAAAGGGTTGTATGGGGAATAAAATTAACACTCTCAGCAAATTATTGTTCCTAACAATTTGGATACATACGTTTTGTGCATTATTTTAGATGGCAAGTGTCTGGCATCTGGAAAAACACTGTGAAGGGCTCTGGTTATCAGTGGGTTTGTGTGTCTTACCTCATCAACAACATCTTGCCAAGTAAATGCCTCTATGTTTTCCTCATTAACTAGCTGTGAAAAGAACCTTTGAATTTCTGACAGATGTTCTCTGCAATAAAATAGGCATTTTTTGTTTTGACAAAAAGGTTATTTTTTAATTATAATAGTTTCAATTATTGTTTCTCAACATTATATTCTATAGCTCACTGAAACAAACAAATAAGTAAATATATAAATAAAATATGAATAACATTTGAAATAGTTAAAATTTGTATAAATAAATCAATTAAATATACATAAATATATAAATAAAATATAAATAAAAAATAATAAAAAAATATTTAAAAAAGATTAATAAAACAAATAACTTAATTAAAAAAATTAGGTACATGAGCAAATAATAGGTTATCTATTTAAGTGTACATAAGTCTTTCTTAATAAGTTCATAGAACACTTTGACAAAAGCGTTCCTCACACTGTCACTACCACGATGGCACAGCCATCTAAACGGCTTTTATGTGTGATGTAGTTGTGTCTTTCAAAGCTTACAAGGGCTTTCTGCATCATTTCACCAATGACTGTTCTTCTTGTCTTCTTTTTGGCTGGTGACTGTGATGGTTTCCACTTGAGGGGTGTTGACCTCTGGTCCCATGTCCTCTTGTTTCCTCCTGATTTTTTTTGCCGTTTTTCTTCTGAATACTTTCAGGCAATCAAAGCAAATAAAACATTTGCTTAAATCTTCTAAACTACATGAGACATACCCCACTGCTCACTGTATAGGCTATGTATTGTGTGCATATAGCACATTTGTTTAAATCAATCCTTTAAAACACAACGCAAACTGCTAAAATAATGACAAAACGAGCGCATGAAAATGAAGAAATCTGGCATAAGTATCTGTTATTATCAGTGCTACCTCGGTATTCATTTGATAGTATGCAATCTTTTATTTTCTTTACAAACGGCTCCTGACATTTTTGTCCTGTTTGTCGGTGTTTGGTCTAGGGACCATATAGATATCTGCAAGATAAATATATGAACTGTTGCAATAATTTAAAAGCTGGACAGAGATACTCCTCTCACATCATAGAATGATCATGACTTCCTATATTTTTGTATTTCTTAAAATTCTTTGGACCATCTTCCCGGCATCATTGAATACTGTTGGCCGCTTCTCTCTTTCATGTAACTTTTCTTTTTTTGCTAGCTATATAATTTTTGCTTGAATTTTATGATTTGATATTTGGCATGGAAAGTGCTCTTGCAATTATCAAACTATTCGAATTATTATTTTGGATAACGCCTTTGGATCTGTCAATGTCGGCAATTATCGAGTTGGACTAGTCTTTCTTACAAATCAAATAGGAATGCCCAAGTGCTCTAAAATGGCACCATTTCATCATCCAAAATCTTTTTTTTTCTCATTAACGAGCTGCGGGTACACCCCCGCCCGGAGTATTGTGGAGTATTTGGTATGGATGTGAAGTAATTGAGTGGAGGTTTCTGGTCAGGGTAAAATTATGGCCTAATTGGGTCACATTTGGTGTGTGTATCACCATTTGATGGAGGGGTGATTGGGCTGTTGTTTACATTCCGACCCGTCTTGACAACTTCTCTAACCGTCCAGGCCCTGTAATTCAAATTATTCCACGGTCATCACATGTCAAGATTTGAACTGATAACTCCAAATGCACCGATTAAAGTATCGGTCAGGAGTTTTTGCTCAATGAAAGTTTGGGAGGGAGCTGTGGGGCCAAACGTGAACATTACAGCTTATGGCAAATTAATGGTGGTCTTGTGCTACGTGGTTAAGTTTTACAGGTAACATTTTGGTTCATCTGTTCGTCTTTAATTGAGTCATTTGCCCGTAATTTACACATTTTTGTTATCGCCTAATCTTGGAAACCTCCATTCCAATCAAGTTCATATTTAGGATTTAGCTTCCTCATAAGGTGGAGCTATGCTGGTCTCATTTTCGTTTTGATCTATTTATTCATTCTGTTGTTATCCAAACCTTTCGTCTGTCTTCTGCCGTTCTATGCATATTGCTGATTTACGCATCTTTGTTTTCGGCTAATCTTGGAGACCTCTATTCCAATTAAGTTCATATTTTGGATAAAGCATCCTCATAAGGTGTATTCCATGCTGGTCTCATTTTGGTTTTGATCCATTTATTCATTCCCTTGTTATCCATTTGTCTGTCTTCTGCAGTTCTATGCATATTGCTATTTCTTGTTATCACTATATCTCAGGAACCACT
>JARFOD010042515.1:0-10202 GCA_031763545.1 Mopalia muscosa | reverse complement strand
CAGAAACTTTCGGGGATCACTTCCATGTGGTGCGTGGTCATTGGAACAATCTGTCAAACAAAACGTATTCAGAAATTGTAACTGTTAAACACTTAACTCAATTCCTCATAGGACAAAATTCTATAAACCATATCTTACAATTGATCGGCTTTAGCTAAACATGGTTTGTAAATGTGGTCCTATAACCGTGTAACTAAATGTTAACATACCCCATTCAGGCTCTGGTGGAAAAGTTGAACCTGATGCTGTCGTTTCAGCGTGGACCAGACCCACTACTGTGGCCAGAGCTAGGAACAGAAACATTTCTTCTGACAATTTACCAACTAGAAGGACAGAAAGCACAAAACCGTTAGTCCGGGTAACATACAAGTTTAAAAATTACAACAACAAAACTAGTTGTATTATACCATGAAGATTACTGAAAATCAAGTTAAATTATTGAGATGTCCGAATGCATACTGTGTGAGTTGTTTATCCTGTTGTAAATAAGTTGGAAGATTAAATAAATAAATAAACGACATTAAATGAAAATACGGGCTTATTTTCAGTCAGGACTGAAACCAAAACTCGTTTTATCCTGAAGTGAATTACTCATCTTTCTGCATCTTATTACAAAGAACTTACCTCTGAACGGGAAAGATGGAAAAGCCTTGTCTGAGTTATCAGTTGGTGATTTAGCCTTATATTACATACTTTATCTCCCGGGGGCTAATATTTAGTACGTTCTCATTGGAAGTAACGAATGATATCTCAACTGACATGTTTGACCTAACGTTTCATTGGACCGTGGAATTTACCACAGAAATGTGGGCCGATCGCTGGTATTGTTTGTTAAAAGTATTGTTTTTGTGAGGAGGGGGGAATCTCAATAAAAACACCCTTTTAATGATGAATATGTTGTCCGTCAAGACGACGGATAACAAGACATATCACATTTATATTTCGTATGTCAGTATCTGCACCTGACACGGCGACACTGTAAAATAATTAAAACACATATGCCAATCAAATTCTCATTCAAATGAGTTTCTGTCTTTTAGAAAGTGACTATTAACGCTTTTTTTAGTTCAGATAGTTGGAGAGGTTGAAACCCGTCACGGGAATCGATCCCACGAGGTTGGAAGGCTATTGAACTTGCTAAACGCTGAGAAAACTCAAAAGAAAGGGGTGATAAGACGTACCATTCATTTCAAGCTTCATACATCGTAACATGAGAAATTTCAATGTCTTGTTTCTTTAAACATTATGCTGCCAACCTTGTCTCACAGATTTCAAGTTAAATAGTCTACGAATTCGAAGCATTTGTTCTACCGTAATGGTTATTTTATGGCTTTCATTTAGGAGATCTATTCCGATCAGAAAACCAAAAACTGATAACGGATATCAATTTAGAAACCTTTCGAGATAATGATTCTTTTTTGTCGCAAATATAATAAAGTATTTAGAGAACAGCAAAACAGTTTTAGACCAAACACGGCACAAAACTTCCGATTACTAATGTTTATTTACTAGTAGTAGCATAAAACATATTTGCAATCAAACACACGAAGTGCCCACACGCTTGTTACAGTGCGTCCAGCTTTATATATTGAGTTAATTGTATTTCAATTATTATGTGTTCGTATAAATGGTGTCACTCTAAAGTCACACAAAAGAACGGAAACACTGTAAATCCTCATTAACCCATTATTTAATTTCTTGTTGGCCATCTGGGTTAGGGCAGTATATTTTAACCGCATCAATATAGTCAGTGGCACTTTGATAAAATATTTTTACAGCTGAATTAAATACGCTACAGTTTCATGTTTGTGACCGCTTTTTTTAGTTTTCAGTCGATGTGCACTGTCTCGTAAAATAACTACTTTTCAACAAAGCCCTGGAAATCATTTAGACAAACAGAATATTATTTTGTTGATTTAATTTTGGACACGGTTCTCCGTATTTAAGTTCTAGTTGAATCGATTGTACTTCATGTGGATACAGTTTTTTTATATATGTAACTTTGACTCTGCCAAATGATTATTCTACAGCGACTTTGTTTACTTAACTGTTCATGAAGTTACTGAGTTTAAACGCTCCAATTCGTGTAATTGCTCTACATCGAGATTTGAAGTAGGGCTCAACTCTTCAATAAAGTAGACTTACCGGCTTAATACAGGTGTCTTTTTATAATGTAAACTTGATTATAAAACGGACTTTAACGGACCTTCAACTAAAATGTCACGTCTATAGTCCGAGTGGAAGAGAGAAAAGTGATGGGTAAGCAACAGATATTCTTAACCGTATTTCCGTAATTTAAACACGGCTAGGGGGCGATTTCACGGTTCGTTTGGCATAAAAAATATAAATGTGTCATGAGGTTTAGTATATCAAATATTGCTAGACAGTGGTTATTGAACCCTGATAGGCGGTAAGTGAGAAAACGTGAAATAAAACAATTTTGTGCAATCTAACTCTTTATCTCTAAGTCAGGCTACATTGTATGGTAGACTATTAGAGATATAGTACTCTGCATCTACTGTGTATGGTGATTACCGCCTCAGGGTGCTAAAGCTTGTCATAAAACTGTCAGGGCAAAAAATTGGTTTTCAACTCTGTTTTGACGCAAAATCCCATACAAAGAAAGCATGCTAAATGAAGTTTGACCTTGTAAGACGACGCAGCATAATCAACCGGTGGATAATTTATGAGAAGTCTACTGACTGTATAAGACAAAGTCTCATTTGCTGCTATATTTACTTCTTAAAAACGTGATTATTAAAGATAACATATCATAGATAACAAAATGACATAGTCCTAAATGGTAAGGAATTGATGCAAACGATGATGCGAACAATTTACAAGTTTGTAATAAGACGCTCATGATGTAAATTTACAAAGACTGCTTCGAAAAGTTTAACAACATACGTAGGGCAAATAAAAACATGGCTTCTCACTGTCTATGTGGATATGACAGTGCTTTTCAAGGTAGATCATAAACCCATGCTTAATACACCAGAAATTATCGAGAACTGTCAAAACAGTAGATTATCTTCTCAGGGGGCTTAAGCCTTGTAGAATGCTGTCTCGTCTATAGTATTTAAACATTGGGATGACATGAGAATATAAACAGCTATTGCCTGAGTTGAATACATGTAAATAGCTGTTTATAGTATCATATCATCCCAATGTTTAAATACTATATATAGATATATATATTTTTTTTTAAATGGATGACATAAAATCTAACTAATTTCAGTCAGTAGCAACACCTGATTACATTGGGTATTTTCTTCTTGGGCCATTTGAAAGTTGTTTTCCAACTGTCTTTAACTTTTTTTATGGATTCACAAGAGACAATCCTTTGTGTTTGTGAGCGTGTGTCTGTTTGTGTGTGAGCGTCCGTCTGATTGTTTGTGTATGTCAGCTTTTTGATCTCACGCGCGATGCTAATTTATATTTTCCTAAATATTTTTTTGATAACCGTACAATTGCGAAACTTTTGGTTTTGGAAGAAAACAACAATGATTTTATTTTTTTTTTGATTTTGAGTCTGAAAAAAAACTATTGTATCTTACCGGACTTGCAACAGCGGACAGATACCTGTGCACTTTATTGCATTCCACTGGCGATTTATTAGCGGTTTAAAGAATTTCCGCGGAATTTCAATTTTAAAAAAATGGATACATCTACTTCGGTTTTTTCTTGTAAGCAGGTAATTTTGCTTTTCCTTTTAGTTTTTTAAGAAGCAGAACATTTTTATCAGATTAATACTTAACTTCACGGCTGCCTATTGTAATGGAATTGGGTCACGACGAAGTAAGAGATGTGCTGATTGTCTTAAAAAAGATGGGATTTTCCCCGAAAGTTGAGTGTGCAGCTGATTTTAAGACTTGGTTAAAAGAAGCAACCAGTCATTAACATTCCACTGAACCAAATTTTGCGACACGGGTGCTGAACAACCGCTTGTAACAACATGTATCTACTCCCGCAAAGTTTCCGTCTTTAGCTGGGAACCTGGGAAAGACACGCCGTATGACTTGTGTAGTGTTAAGGTTGATTACTTGTTAATAATCTTAAGAATCAAGCGATTGACACGATGACCCGGGCTATCCGAAAGTCACTGAAAGGTGAAGCAGCTCTCCTAGCCATGAAACTCTGTGACACTGCCCGTGTCCATCAATCACTAGGCAAATTAAACAGTGCTTTCGGTACCCTTCGAGGCCGAGAAAGCCTGATTTTATCTTTTTTTTATAGTGCTGAGCGACGTGAAAACGAAGATGCGTTCGGTCGCAGACTAGAGAATTCGGTCTTTCAAATTTCTAGGGAAAACCCCATGTTGATGGCAGTCCAGGATGAAAAGTTAAGGACAAAACTGTGGCATGGTCTTAAACCCTCTTTGCGAAGTCTTGCTGCACATAAATATGAACAGACAAAGAATTTTGATGAACTTAGATTGTGTTTGCGTGAAGTTGAATCTGAGGATCGCAAGAATAAACCTGAAACACATCCCAAGAAAACCAGCGGCTAAGTCAAATCGGCCTTGGCTGATGAGGAAGCTTCGGCAACCAGGAAAGAGATACTGGACTTACGACAAATGACGAAGGAATTTGTTCAAAATTGAATTAATTTAAGGAGACGGACCGATGCTGCAGTATTTGCCCATCAACCTTGGCAAGAAAATCGGAATACTCCAACCAACCATTCAGCCAGCACATCAACAGGCAAATACCCCTATCCAGGTGGAAAAATATATTAAGTCAGAAACAAGATAATGCTTCACAATCCACCTGGGTTTCAGAACACCCCACGTTACTTGATGAACAACGGTATCCCCGTAGGTCCTGGCAACCACCAGTGTAACTTGTTCTAAACGCTGAGCTAGTTCGCGACGAACCCGCGTCACCGCTGTGGCTATTTTAAACATATCGCCATTGGTTGTCGAGTTTAACTAAATCAAAGTGTTCGCCTTTACAATTTTTCTAGCCTTTGGGAAGGGGCCACACATAGGTTTATCTCAATGTCTTATTCAATCAACAGTACCAGTGGGTTTGGTGGGGTCAGCGAACGAAGCAAACATTGAAAGTGCCGGGTTTTCTGTTACTGCGTTGCTGGATACAGGTGGTACAGCCTCGGTTATCTCGGATAGATTTTATCGGGATCATCATCTTCCTCTAGAACCTATTACCAATCTCCTAGACATTGAATGTACTGGTGGAAAATCGCAGCTTTACAACGAATATGTAGAAGTCGGAGTCAACGTAAACGGAGCAGGAGTTGATTCACATTTGTCTTTGCAGTGCATGTTTCTTGTGGTACCTGACACACGATATAACAAGTGCGTTCCAGCCCTTATCGGCTCGAACGTGCTGAACTGCTTTCTGGGCGAGTGTAAAGCTGAATATGTGGGCAAATTTTCACAATATTTAACTAACACATTACTGCCGGGACTCGTGGTTAAAGGTCTACGAAACATAACCACATGTTCCTTGGTCCAGTCATCTTTACTGTATTCTAGATTGAACGACTAGGGTAGCAACCCTACTGTTGTTGACTACAATAGCATGTATCTGATGGCATATCCAATGTCACCACAAGGACAGTGGTTGTTTAACCTGGAGCAGTTCTTGGTGAGCCTATAGTCTCACAAATAGTCGGACCTGTATCAACCCAATCGACTTCGATACGGATCGGTTAACGGTAGATAAAATTGAAAAAGGATACAACGTGTTTAATGAGTTCTATCGCGTATTTTCCAAGTCTGAAGAGGACTTTGGAAGCTATGATCTAGTTAATCATCGCATTAAATTGCTTGACACACCATTCAAACAACGACACCAGAGAATACCCCTTCAATGTATAGGAAATTAGGAATCACCTCCAACAACCACTATATTCGGATGTAATTCAGCGTTTGCACAGTCCGTGGACAGCTAATGCTGTTTTAGCCAGAAAGAAGGGTGGACGACTGAGAAACTGTTGATTATCGTCAACCAAATAATCGAACAATTCAAGATTCCTACGCTCTACCACGGATAGATGAACTGCTGGATTGTTTTGGCGGTAACACATTTTTTTAAGTTTTGGAAACGAAGAGTGGGTATCAACAACTGGGTTTGGGGAACAGGCCAGGAAGAATCTTTTGCACAACTAAAGCCACACTTGATTCGTTCACCAATAATTGTGTATACAGACTATTAAAAACCCTTTGAATTCCACACAAATGTCAGCACTGCGGGACTTGGAGCCGTACTTTATCAGGAACAAGATGGTACGGTTACGGGTGATCTCCTACACCAGTCGGGGATTTATTCTTCGGATAAGAACTACCCGGCCAACATACTTGAATGTCTATGTTTGAAAACATAAAATTCAAGAAACCATAACGATCGGCATTATCAAAGCCAACTGTGACTGTACCATCCCCTGCTTAAATGACCACAGAGGAATTTGTCAATAATTTTGACATACACTACGGTTTACCGCTTACCACCTAATGGAGAACGGAGGGTACAAGCAATTCAACCGCATGCTGTGCAATATGCTTAGGACACGCGAGTCAGCGAAAAGACCAATGGGAAAGCATATATCGGTCCCTTGGTACATGTATATAATTGAACCAGACACGAAAGCGCAGGTATGACTCCCTACTACCTGATGTTTGGAAGAAAGCCTCGGTTACCAGTGGATTTGGCTTTTGGTTTGGATATGGAACATCCAAACAAAGGTCACTGTTGAAATACTTGTGGCTTCCGGTGAGTTCCGTTCCGATTATCGGTACTACACCCGTACCATCACCAAGAAAGAAGTTCAAACAGGAAGCAAGTAAAGGCACCACTATCGAGACACCTAATAATAATGCACAACTCCGAGAAATTTTACATAATTAAGTAATGAACCTGTTGAGTGTTCAGTGTCTGTCCATTTGGTAGAACGACGAACTGAACAGCGCTGCGGAACCAATCCTAGGATTGAGGGTGCAGCCACTCAACAAGGTGTCGACTAGAGCAGTGCCAATTGCCAGGAATTGCATTATCCACGGAACCACAGTACAGTGCACAAGACCATACGCCAGAACCACAACCAAGGAGGTCTTCAAGATCCCGCGACAACCGGAATGGATGCCTCACGGTGGGTTTGTTGTGTGTTCGGTAAGTGATCTTGAACAGCACGATTGGCTCTTACGCGCCAATTATTTAAAATCTCTTTTGGCTGGTGGAATTTTATCAGATAGTGAGGCGGCATCAAAAACCCCCATAGACATGGTAACTGGTGTAAAGATGGGTTGACGAGGACGTCATTTATTAAGTGGGGGAGTATGTGGTAGATACAAGATGTCTGTTCTTATTTCTCTAATGCTGGTAGCCTAAGAGTAGATGTTAGGTTATTGGTTGGTGTTAGATCGCCAGGACAACATACAGTTGTTTGGGGAGTACATGTTTCTGATTGGATAATTTCTTGTACTTCTTGTATCCTTCACAACAACTGTATTGAGCGACATATTTCGACTGCAGACAAAGACTGTTCGAGGTAGTTTGTCTAAACATTTCACATTTTTGTAGTCTAAATATATTTTTTTTTACTCATAAGAAAGCGGAAAGTAATTTACACTCTGGCGTGATCATATTCCTTAATAATATTTTCTCTTGTCAATATTTACCAGAAACTATAGTAAGCTTTGATCATTTTCCAATTCCAATTTTTTGCTTGCTGCATGTGAACAATTGATGTCATGGTTGTGTATGTTTTTGCAGGTGGTGTGATTTGTTGTTTGTTTATTTGGTGTTTAACGCCGTACTCATAGCGTATTTCACTTATATGACGACGATCTTTCACTTCACACTGTGCCTTGCCTTATTACGGTGGACAATCGGGAACAAGCCTCGTACAAACCACCACCGCGATTACCAGAGCCATGTATTTGAACACTCCTACACCTGATTGTTAACAGACGGACTCGATCGCGTGAACGGTAAATTGGAATAGGATTAGGAAGGACACACGCTTCCACTAAGCCACGGTCGAGGGCTGGTAGCGTGATTGCAGATTTTCAGTAAAGGATTAACACCCTAGTACCACCCACAGGGTAGGATTCTTTCTCTTGGTTTATGTAATATGTTGTTTATATATACAATAGATGTAATGGAACTATAACTTCGCTTCAACATTTTGTAAGACATATGGTATGTCATATTTGACATAAGGCCCTATATATTTCATTGGGGTTTAAACAGTGATGTTTAGATTCAAAGCTACACGTTATAATTGTAAATGTTCTAATTATTTATTTTTTTTGCGGGGAGGGGGGGGGGGGATGGGGGGAGCTGTTTATACATGTCAACCATTTGTTATTATCATGCTTTAAATACAATGAAACAGAAAGTTGGCGAGTTTGGCAAAGATTTTTAACCTCAGTTGCTCTTCGTGTCGATCATTCGTGTTAATGACAGGTACCAATGAATTGGAGATGCACATTTTTCCATCTTTTATTGATTTAAACTACTAAGATACTCAAACTTGCGACGGTAAATGTATGTGCAGTGAGTTTAGGGGAGACGTTAGGTAAAACTTTCAAGACATCAAAATCTGGTAACCTATGGAATTTGGGATTTAATGTTGGAAGAGGAATCTCTGAATTATTAAAAGGAACAAACCTATAAGTACCCCAGAAAACTTTAAAAACAATAAAATTTTATTTTTGTTTCCCACTTTGTTGACACATGAGCCGCTTCTTCGTGTGGTGATAGTAAGGTATGGTGGATTGAACTTTTTTTATTGGATTATCATTCAATTATATTTATTTCTTTAAATTATGCCTGCTAATTTCGATTGAGTAATATTGGATCATAGCAGAGCTAGGCGACCAGCCGATTGATCAGATCAGGCCAATCTAACCACCCGTCTATGCGAATATGGAGCCAACGTAACGTATTATGTCAAAATGACTATATGACACTCTTTTTGTAGCTAAGTTGCCTTTCAGTCACCAGGATCTCGTTCTGTTCAAACACCGAACGCAACCCTCGGCAAACAGGCTGTCTCTTTGGCTCCTCGTAGGATGAACCTAGGAAGCCGAAGGGTGGAATATCATGCAGGGCCTACCAATGTTTTATGACCCAAGTTAACCACCGAATGTCAATGCTGTTACGTACGTCAGTGTGCTCGATTTGCTTGAGTGCGTTTCTTAACAACCCTTCAGATCCGGATAAGCCGATAACCCATTGTGTCATTGTGCCTAGTTCTGTGTGTCTTGATGGACCCCTTGGGCTCAACATGATCCAATTTTTTTATCACTTAAATTAAAGTTTCGGCATTCAAACTATATGTTGGTGAATAAATTAATTCGAAATTCTAATTAAAAACAGTTGAAATTTGAGCATATATTTAAGTTTTCCCTTGATCATATGCAACTGGCAAGATTTTAATTACCTATTCCTTGCGCTTCAATTTTAAGCCGACCCTACATTTTCCATTGCGTATTTCTAGAAAACTATTCATGTTAGAATCTTCAACTCCGCACCATTGTAAAGAACACAATGCGATTTAGCAAAACGCTGCTCCGGTTTTAAGAAGTTCTTCCTTAATTTTGTCAAACGTTTTCTGAAAGTTGTATTCCACATTTTTATAAGATTGTCTAAGGTGGGATAAACAAACACTAAAAAAACCTGAGATGGAATTAATCAATTTAGTTTAATTAGGCACTGTTTACTAGTTCAAGGATTATTCTACTCACTCAACAAATTTCTTGAGTCTTATCTTTATTGTACTTCGAGAAATAAACGATGAGAAATGCAGTCTATTTTTTCTGTTGACATTTACTCATTTTGCAATATTTTTAGATAAAATAATTTTCTTTTTACACCATTCTCAAATATGTAATCATGAGTGCTCCAGCTTCCCAAACATATATACAGATATATGGTTCCGATTTATACTCTTCTGTATAATAGACTAAATACAACAGGTGTTCTAAAAATCGGCTAAGGAGTCCAGCGAGGCATTAAGCTTGGCACCCGAAAATGCAGAGTGCTTTATACTTGAAAACATGTACAAGATTTTCAGAACACTGTTAATGTGTTTGTTTTCTTTAAATAAGTGGATGCGCATTAGCAACAATCCATCCCTAGTTCTAGTTAAGTCGACCATAAACAACTTCCAAACATATGCAATTTTCTTTATCAAATTGAAAAAGTTGAGCTAATAACCTTTTGGCTTGTCGCGGC
>JARFOD010042504.1:0-10203 GCA_031763545.1 Mopalia muscosa | reverse complement strand
TGTTGGAGGATAATTTACGTATCTCAGTTTTAAATCTCTTATTATAATTATTTATATATTTGTTTAGAGTCTTTTTATATTTTCGACTAGCATCTACTAAGTTCGCTCGATTTATCTCGTTTTTGTATTTGGAATATCTGCGCTTTTCTCTGTGATATTTTGCACGAGCTTGTTTACATATTTTTCCAAACCACGGTTTACTTTTGGTGACAGTTAATTTTTGCTTTCTTATTTTGTATTTTGTGTTTCTGCAGCACTGTTTAATAAGATGTTGCTCATTGTGCTGTTGATAAAATTTATGTTTATTGTGCGTTACGTGACCTGGGTCAGTTTTATCGCTGTATTCTGCCACAGCGTTGAGGTTATCGTGTGACTTAACATATTCCACATACTACTCTTGGTGGGAGTTATCCCATTTTGTTTTAAATTCGTTTTTGGTTTTCACCGCTTGCGTACTCCGATCACTCGTCAAGATTGTACTTTTGGAAAGGGTTATTAGTATAGGGCTGTGCTGGTCGGAATATAAAGGGTCAATATTGGGTTAAAGGTCAAAATAGTGAAATTTCAACTTCTTGTAACTTTATCTAAGAAACGAAAAAGATATTAAAAATATGAATGACAGTTTTTAGTTTTATATGTTAAGATGAAGTGTGCATAAAATCAGTTCTGTAGGTATAAAAACAGCTGAGGATAAGGCATTATCCCACTGAAAAATGAAAGCGGAGAAAAAATGTATTTCTGATCTATTTTACGACAGTTTTACCTCTTTCATGCTCAATTGAAGTAATTCAATCTAGTTTTTTTCACAATTTGTTTATAACATCGAATTGAGTCATTCTATGTTTGTTTCGCAAATAATTATGCATAGATATTGTGAAATATACCAGGTTTTCTATAAAATTGACAAGAGCTGACCGTGTCAAATGTTAGTGGAATTCCATTCAAGCTGTCATCAATCTTTGAACAGGCTAACAACAATCAACCACATGCGGCGTCAGTGAATAAGTGCACAATACACGGAAACAGGGCCTTCTACTAAAATTTTAAATCTACAGTCAGGGTGGAAGAGAGAAGAATGGCGGGTTTCCAACAGATACATGATCCGTATTTTAATATTTTTAACAAGGACAATGGGCGATTTCAAATCTCGTTTAGTATATAAAATGTGTCAGAAAGTTTGGTTTGTAAGATATTATTGGACAGAACTATAATAGAACCTGGTATGTGAAAAAAAAACAACCTTGACATTACACAGTTTCATGAATGTGCACTAAATCTGTATCTCTAATAAGGCTACATTGTACTATTAGAGATACAGATATTTGCATCTGCGCGCCATCTAGAGGCATGTACATACCGGTGCAGTCAATATAGAGATAACCACAGGCATACAAGGACTCGACGGAATCAGTCCATATTTAGGACAATAGGCATCATAATCACAACTGCATCTCAGCATGTGTGATCAAATGGAGGACTCTACATTTTGTTGAACTTTCGTCCGAACTAGGGTTTTAGTGTTACACGATTTATAGGAGGGGATCATAACAATAGCGTAAATGACCCTAGCACAATACAAAGCACTCATTCCTTCGTCTTAGCGACGTCAAAACCATGGTGGATGATGGAAATCGATCCGCCGATATCGCCGACCTCTCAGAACATATACCTGATATCCTACTTTCTTTCCTCTCTTTTAAATTAAGTTTTATTAGAATGTTTTCACCCTAGTTGACGTACGTTTTGCAAAAGTAAAATTGAAAATGTAAAAAAATAAGGTATGTAAAATATTAATCAATGTGTTTAGTGCATCTAAAAAAAATCGGAGAAAAATCAGATATATTTTTAGAGAGGCTGTTATTATTTAGTTCTATTCATATAGTGGGCAATCAGTTTGATCCACAACTACTATTTATATACAAATATTTTTTAATTATGTGTTATCAGTAGTGCCTAATCAGTCTGATTGCTCACTACATAGAAAAAGGATTGTACTAAATTCAGTACTAAAGAGCGGGGGAGGGCTCTTAAGTACATGATAAGCGTGGGTTGTGCGTCATTCAGTACTAAGAACTGTTGGTTAGCACCTTAATTAGTACATGATAAGTAAGGGTTGTGTGTTATTGAGTACTAAGGTGCGCGGAGAGCAGCGCCCTCTATACGTGACGTCCCATACTGTATGTGATAGCGTCATGAGGGGTCACCGGAGTGCAAGACAAATTTTTCATCTGCTTGTTTATGAATTCCGGTGCCAATTTGGCTCCATACTACATGGTGAGCAAGGATTTGTGCTATTACATATAAGTAATTATTGAAAGTTTTTCAGTGCTAAGGAGCGCCTGGTTAGCACGTTAGTACATGATAAACTGTAAGGGTTGTGTATTGCTGAGAAATAAGGCGCGGGGAGAGCAGCGCCCTCGTGACGTCACAGGTTATACGTCGTGACAGTGATTCTAGGCGTTAATTCCGTTGTCTAGAGAAAAGGGACGCAAGTCTTATATACGAGTACGGAGAATGGTTGTCATGTTATGCAATGACTTTGACGTTGAAAAAATGCGCCACTACGTCAAAATCTCATGTTAAAGTGTCTCCTGACGTCATATTGTGAACGACATGAGTTATCTTCCTTAGTTACACATCAACAGCATGGCGGACACCGTCGCAGCATTTCTGAACTGAAGGGGGAACTGTACTACATGACATGAGAAGGGGGAAGGGTTGTGGGAGGTGGGATGAAGGTGAGACTCCCTGTGATGCTTTTCGCGCTGTGACAAGGGACATTTGGACTAGAATTCGCTATTACTCAATACGGAAAGCTTGTTACTTATCATTTAGTACGAAGTGGATCATCTCCCATCACTACTGAATAATGAGGGGTTGATCCTAGTACTGTCGTTGGGAGGTGTGGGTGTCTTCCCGTGATACTTTGCAAGCGGTGGACTCTTGCAAGAGTTGACAAAATGAGACGAGATTTGACATGGAAAGCTGTGGGGTCACAGCAATGACATCAGGAGTAATATCTCCCTTAGCTACACAGCACCATCATGGCTGACACACCGTCACAGCATTTCTGACCGGAAGTGACACTGTACAAGATGACATGAACAGAGACAGAAAGGCTTCTGTATACCGACTTAATCTTCCGCGATGGACGTCGTGGCACATGTGGCGTCGTGGAGTAAACATTTGGGCTATTACATATAAGAAATGATTGTATGTTATTTAGCACTAAGGAGCATCTGATGGCACCTTAGTACATGATAAATAAGAGTTGTACGTTATTTCGTACTTAGGTGCGGAAAGAGCACCACCCTCTATGTGACGTCACAAGTTGAATGTGATGGTGATTATTGGTCGTGGTTTTCGGAGTTGAATCCGTTGCCTAGACAAAGGGGAAGCAAGACTGATATACTAGTACAGAGAATGGGTGCTTTGAGTCGGAGGTTTAAAAAGTGTTGATGGATTAAATTAATTCTATGGACAGTGTCAAAGGCCCTCGTCCGAGAGTTACAGGCTGAGACGGTCATGTTGGTGAAGGTGAGCGGCATCATTCCCGATTTCATTGTTGCGTGCACTCCATGCCCGCAAAGCATCACGGGAAGATACCAAAATACCATCAGTGCGCTGCGATGTGGGGTATTTCGGCTAGTATTTACTATTACATAATAAGAGAGGGTTACTACTTATCATGTAATGCGACGCAGATACATACTGAATAAGGAAATTTGACTTTAGTGTTGTCATGGATGGTGTGGGTATTTTCCCGTGATCTTTTGCGCGCCGTGGATTTTCGCGAGAGCGGCGGCGTTGTGACGCCGCAGTACGCTGCACAACGCCGCACGACTCCGCAAAACGCCGACATGACGCGCGCATGACGGCGTCGTGACACCACAGAACCACACATGACGCCGTCGTGACGCCACAGAATGCCGCAGTACGGCACAGAAAGCCGCACGAAGCCACAGAACGGCATCCTGACGCCGCAGTAGGGTGTCGATGGCACAGGTGGCGTCGTAAGGCCTCATGGCACATGTGCGTCGTGCGCAGTTTTTCGGCGTCGTAAGGCGTCGCGACACCATAACGACATAGTACTACGGCGTCGTGCGCCTTTCTGCGGCTTCATGACGGTGTCGATGACACATGTGGTGTGGCATATGCGCACGAAACATATACATGCGACTGTGACGGCCATGTTAGTGAGGGTGAGCGAAGGAGGATAAATGCTGATGTTATTGCTGTTACCCTATAGCACTCCATGTCAAACCTCGTCACATCTCGTTAACTCTCGCGAGGCCCACCGCACGCAAAGCATCACGGGAAGATACCCACACCTCCCATAACAGCAAACGGTTGAACTCTTCCTTATTCAGTTCTACATGATAAGTAATGATCGTCATGATCGTCCATCACGGCGGACAGGACAGGTGTGTGAATCGACCATTCAAGCGTTGAAGCGAATGTCTTGATTGATAATAACTTACTGGGTAGAGTTTGATGATAAATCTACTCCCTTGTCAATGGACTATACACTTGTGTAAAATTGGCGAATTCTTTGGAATTATTATTTTTCTTAGCGAAATTTTTTCCGGGATATTTGACACTAATGAAAAACCCTGATTTGAGGAACCCGAACTCCAAGTCGACAAATCAAGCAGTACATGTGCAGAGGCGGTTACAAGCAAACGCGAGGATAAACGTTAGACACTTGAACATAATCCACTAATAAAAAGATATTTTTGTCGGTTTACTAACACTCACATAAACTAAAGAAAACTAATTGATAAACGAATCAAACACATATTGGACAAAGCGGTGTGACAAATGCTGTAATAAGTGCAATGACACATTGTGCTGAGATGATCAAGCGAACTGATTCGAAGAAATCAATTTTATCACAAGTTTTAAAAAGTGTTGTCACCAGATTAAATGAGAAAGACAAAATTCTTAAAACTTGTATTCTAAATGTAGATAGTATAAAAAGAGATAAGGGAATTATGTTCTTAACTAGGGCTCTCCTGGTTATAGAGTGTTGTTCAGTAGTGGACCCTAGTGTAGGATACCAGGAGGCCAGAAAACTTCTAAGTGACAGGTTAGGAAGCCCTTTTGTTATTTCCAAATCATGGATTGATAAAATTGCAGGAGGACCTTTCATTAAACCAGCGGATAATGAAGCCCTACGAAAAAGATGTTTGCAGTTGTATAATAACACTTAAAGCCATGGAGCGCTTACATGAAATAGAAAACCAAGATAAAATGGTTAAAACTGTTTCCAAACTCCCATCCTATCTGCAGGGAAGATGGCGGAATGAAACCGTAAGACGTATGGACAGTATCCAGAGATTAAACAGTTAGTTCATTTCATTTAAATGGCAGCCGATGAAGCCGATGAGGCCAATGACACAGTGTTTGGAGGAAAGGTGATGGGTCCCTGGACAAATTCCAGCCCTTATCCTAACAAGAATAAAGGTTCTAACTTTTATGTGCATATGTATAACAATTAAAGTAAAGGTGAGATTGGCATTCTGAAGTGTCATATGTGCCATGGAAAACATGTTCTACTGAATTGAGATAAATTTAGACAAATGACACCAAACGACAGACTTGACTTTGTACATGGAAAGAAATTGTGGTTTTATTGTTTTTCAACACAGCATGCAACATCGCGTCACAATGAAACAAACATGAAAGTGACTGGTTGGTGGGTAGGTTAGACGGCTGAGCTATATATATATTTTGAGTAAACGAAGAGAGAGAAAATTGCTTGCCTCCACCGGGAATCGAACCCGGAACCTTTGGTTACAGGCCCAACACTCTACCGACTGAGCTAGAGACGCTCACGGTAAAGTGAATCTCGAATTCTTCCCAGTAAAGACGGCGATTTTCTCTCTTCATAAAGCACGGACACAGGGAGGCTAAATTAGCATCTTTTTGATCTAGATATTACTCACAATTGATTTTAGCTTGAGTAAATCCGAAAGCCTGGTTCGGCATATATATATTTTGAGTAAACGAAGAGAGAAAAATTTGCTTGCCTCCACCGGGAATCGAACCCAGGACCTTTGGGTTACAGGCCCAAATCTATACCGACTGAACCACAGAGGCTCACGGTAAAGTGAATCACGAATTCTTCCCAGCGAAGACGGCGATTTTCTCTCTTCATAAAGCAGGACACAGGGAGGCTAAATTAGCATCTTTTTGATCTAGATATTACTCACTTATATAATTATATTATATAATTTAGAACACTTGGCTGTACTGATCAAAGTCCTCGTCTGGCACAGGGGTGGGGATGTTCGGGGTGAACTCCCTCTGGGGTGTCACATCGATCAGATCGGCTAGGGCGCTCTGTTCCTTCTCTAAAAATTCTGTAAACACCGTCTCGAAGCGAGCCTCGTCCGGCTTGACCGCGAAGCGTTTAAGAAAGACATCCACATCACATCTCGACCTCGGATACGCCGTTGAAATAGACGACACAGGGGTGAGGAAATCTTCAAAACACCGCATCCAGATGTCATTAAGGTGGTCACGCATCTGGTTCTCAAACGGTCGCATCAGGGGTGGCTTGTTGAATACCGCCCAAGCCTCCTCGTTTAACGTGAGACCCAGCCGTGACGGGTATTGACGATCCTCTGGGTTGTACACCATCCAATATTTAAAGTGCACATAACTATTTTTGTGCACGGTTTGTGAGGCGTGGAAACCTTGACATAGGTCAGCATCTCGTTAGATCTCTTTGGTTGGTGTGGATAATTCTTCGACATCCCACTGATACCGGGATGCGGGCCATGTTAAGGTCTATTATCACCTGCTTCAGTTTGGTCCGACCCCCTCGAGTGAATCGAATAGCATGATCCGGGTTCTCCGCTTTATCCGCGTCAGTCAATACCACACCCTCCGGCTGTACGGTCAGCTTGATACGCCGGGAAAGGTAACTTTCATTAGGGATCGCTTGATCGGGTGCGGGGTTGAGTGCTGATCGATGTAGGCCTGGCTGTGGAGCTGGCTGAGTTGCCGGCTGTGGTGCTGGGGGTGGTGGCATGAGGGCTCTCTCTGATTTCTTCTTTTTCTCTCCAGGGGCTACAGATAGCGTCACTGTCGTGGCCCGTTTTGGCATGATCACCGCCGGTAACTAGGTGGCTGGTCGGTAGACAGCGAGGGTGGTAGGCAGGGATCGACACATTTTATACCGCATCCTTTTATACCATGGCTCTGAAGCGCGGACGTGGGAGAAAACACTAGCGCGGGAACACACGGTTTTCACCAGTTCAACCGGTTCTCATCCGTTCAACTGGGTCTCACCCGATCACCCAGGTCAACCGGTGCGTTGAGTGCACCCAAGTCACTGAGGTCGGGCTAATGGTTGGTTGAATACTCTAACGAGCGATCAAAAAAAAGCCGCTGCTTCTTCATGAGCTGTACCAGCTCGTTGTTTCCTTTTTTCGTTGAACGAGGTTGGAATAAGCGTTAAACAAACGTTGACACGCTTTGTGCTGGACGGGTCTACGCTTCTGGCGTCTTTTAGCGCTTTTTTGTGGTACTCGTCATGGCCACTTTGCGCACTCTTCTCAACGTTCGCTTCGGTTGAACTCGCTTCTTTGTGGTATACCACCTGTAGACATCATCGCCACCTGTTTCCGCCGTGGTTTAGCCATAGTCCTAACACGTCCTCTCTCGTGAAAGTGCAACTGTCAACTTACACACAAGCCCACCCCCGTCTCTCTTTATACGTTAGTCCCACTCTCAAACGACTCACTAAACATCATTAAAAAAAGAATAGTCGACTCTTTCTGGATATATACATATAAATAGTTATGTTATGTCAAACACAACCCTGTACATAATGACTGAAGCGGACGACTGGTTGAGTGCTGTCATGGAGAAACTAGGCCGACCGCTAAGCCCTAGTGTCAGTGGACTGGTGTCACCATGACGTCACTATCATCTGCTGCTGGCTTCGCCATCTTTTTTGTCTGCGCTATCCAACGCTCACACAGGCTTGGGTGAGGGCCGATAAATAAAACGAGGATGCTCAAAACATAACCGCTCACCTTAGGAAGAACTTCCACCCAAATACAGGTTGTCACTTCACTGTTTTATTAATAATCTCGATGTAAAACAACCCCTGTTCAACCCAACTCACACGACCCTCAAACTCGTTCGCTATTCAAAAGTTACTGCTCGATCGCTTTAAAAATAAGCACGTGAAAGAGCCCCTTCGCTATTCCTAAACAACATCGCCACTTTACGCAACCAAGAGCCGTCAACCACTTCGAAGTCTAACGCGAGGAAGCACACTTCAGCTTTGTTTTCGATCTCTGAGCAGTACAATCCAAACGACTCATACGTCCGCACTCACTGCATACAAAGAGCTTATCCATCTCCATTCGTCACAGCACAATCATGAAGCCACAGACAGCTAGTAAAATCGTACCTTACAGTATGCCTGCCCATCCACCCGCAGGAATCGTTACCACTCACAGAGAAGGACGTTGACAACTACCTCAGAGAACACCCGCCAATTAACCGAAGAAGCGTTAGAGGCGATGACGGCGACGGCAGCTCTCAAGTTGGAGGCCCTGGCGGCCTCACTTTGACGGTCTCTTCTTCTTCGGCTTCTTCCTCATCCTCATCTTCGTCCATTCCCAAGTCTTCCGGTAAGAAAAAAAACTGATTCTTACTCAACGATGTCCAGTTTTCTAGTTCGGCGTTTTTGATAGACAACTTTAAATTCCACATCCGCAGGGACCCCGTTGCTTCTCAGCCTCCGTCTCGACCTCTGATGTCTCCCTATTTCCTGTTTATTATAATCCTCTTTTATACAAGTCTGGCCTGCTGAAAGGAAATGCAGCAGGCGCTACCTATGAAACAGCCGCCTTCATCTTCTCAGCAGACTCTTCAGTGACCTTGTCATCCTCCTCCTCTTCTTCCTCTGCCTCCTTCTCATCCTCATTCCTCTTCGCCTTCTCGGTCTCGTCAGCGTCATCGGGATCCTTTGCTTCTTGCTCCTCGGTCTCCAGGTTGATGCTGTTCTCACCGATGGTGTTCTACCTCTCGGATGTGCATTCATTTTGTACTCCGGTAAACGTGGTGCTTCCCTTGAGATTCACTCATCTGACAGCCAGCAGTCGGGCAGCAGGTTCTTCTTCTCTACATTCCAAAAGCCCTTCTCAGGGCCACCCAACTCTTTCGAAAATGGTTTCTAACATTTACAATGCCAATCTAACACCAGACCACCACACACCTTGACTTAGGACTTCTGGTTTAAAAAAAATAATAATAACCCTCCAACAACCACCACATACTCAACCAGACACAGGCCGCGGTGCCATAACCCACACAACCCCAATTAATACAGATTACGTAGACTATAAAATAAAAATGTAGTAAATAATTACAACACAAATACGTGGGGGCTGCTATTTTGGTACCGCTAGAATTATTACTACACGTCAACGCTGAACCTTCCTTATTATGTACAAGGGGAGGCGACCTGAGTAGCGCATTCTATACTACTCCCAAATATCCGACATCGCAGCAAACAAATGATCAGAGGACGTCACACCTTCATCCAACCTCGCACAACCCTTAAAGTCTCCCCTTCCAAGTTTCATCACATCAAGTGCAACGCCCATCTATTCAGTCATGCTGTGACTGTGTGTCCATCATGTTGGAGATATGTAGCTAAGGGAGATATAACCTCGTGTTGTTGATGTGATGTTCACTTTATGACGCCAGGAGACACTTTTACATGAAATTTTGACAAAGTGGCGTTCAACGTCAACGTCATTGCATAACATGACTCGACATGCGGCTCGGTCTTTTACACTTCCCAATAGCCCGCGAACGTCAGGCATGGAATTATTTCAATCCACCAACACTTTTTTAACCGCCTACTCAAGACACTAATTCTCCATACTAGTAGGGCCTATATAAGGCTTGCGTCCGCGCTTCTGTTGGCAACAGAGTCAACTCCCAGAACCACGGCCATCGCGTACAGCTTGTGACGTCCTGTATAAGGCGCTGATCTTTCCGCACCAGTACTAAATTCCTACTAATCATGTACTAAGGTGCTATCAGCCGCTCCTTAGTACTGAATAACGTACAATCATTACTTATATCTAATAGAACAAATCATTAATTATCATGTAGTATGGAGCTAAATTGGCCACACTCTCTCTCTCTCTCTCTCTCTCTCTCTCTCTC
>JARFOD010042493.1:0-10204 GCA_031763545.1 Mopalia muscosa | reverse complement strand
CCCCCCAAAAAAAAATGCCCGTTCTTAAATCCAGAAGACAGTTCTCAGAAATGAATGATTTTGACTTGAAAATGGATGTCAAATGGTTATTTTATTTTTCGATCTAGCACATAAATCAGAATTGTTTAAATGAAGGTAAGGCCATTCAATTTTCATATATTGGAGAAAAAAAAAGTGCAGTCTTGGTAGTTTTGACTTTTGAAAGGTTAGGAAGACTCGAGCAGCGTGGCTATGGAACAGTTTGAAAGTGCACTGAAAGTGAAGGAGCTTGATTTTGCCTTTTAGATTTCTTTTCTCCCAGAGTCCAAAAGACTGCAAACCCTGAAGGGCTCGAGTTGGATGATTTACACACTTTTCCCAATTTGGTGTGATTTGATGCAAAAGAGGTTCTATTATTTTTGCAATGGCTAAACTGGTTATACACCCTTTTGGCTTTTTTTCTTTTTTCAGATAACCATTGTACGAGGTTATCAAAGGTTTTTTAAAGGTTGGAGAAGAGATTGTAAAATGTATGACCAATCTAATTAAAATTAGTTCTCAAAAACGCTCCCGTGTTTTGTTCGTCGCTATTTTGAGATATAACGCAATCACCCCACCTACAATGTCGACTGGTTTCTTAAATTGACCAATCACAGAGCTGTGTCTCAATTTTGGTTTGTAAAAGCCAAAGATTTCCGACAGTGCATTTTTACATGACCAATGGATACCTGTACGCACAATCAACAAACCCCCTCAAATAATAAACTACGAGTGGAATTGCATTGTTCCTGGTTTACATGCGACTTACAACATAAACACAGAAGAAAATAAGACAACTTCTGCTTGTTTTGGCTGACTTTGGTGTTTACCATGGCCCTGTGTTATCTGTGTTTTTATTGGACAACTGAAACTGTGACCTTTTGTGAACCCCAGTAAGCTACACCTAATTGAACAGTCTAAGTAGAGTGATTGCTTGAGATCTCAAAGTAATGACAAACAAAACATGTGGAGCGTTTTTGAGATTTGATTTGAATAAGATTGAATATATGACATACCTAGACATTGGTCACACTGGCAGTCAGAGATCATGGGTATCTTGGCTGTTTGTAGAGTGCTACCACACTTTACATCGACCTCCATGTAGCCAGCTTCAACGCCCGTACAACATCTACAGTTTGACTGGGGAAGTGAGTCACCATTCATGGACAACGTGGGTTGGTACGTGGAGTCCCCGCATCCACCAGCACAGTAATTGTAAGTTACTGCCTTTAGTGATTCACAGGTTTCCTCTCCATTAGTGAATGAGAATTTACGGTTACCCTGGCGTAATTCACAAGTTTCCACTGGAAAGAAAAGAAGAGAATTCTACAGTATTTGAATAGATATTTGGAATTCAATAAAATTTTTATACTTCATGTAATGTCAGGTTTTTACAATGAATATCTAAATGAATATCGACTGTAGCATTACCCTAAGGCTTTGCCAACATTAGAGAACTTAAAATTAGAAAAAAAAACAGATATGTAAATATTGCGCATGTATAAAATAAAAAATAAAATCCACCTGGCTTACTTTGTAAAACTGTTTGCTCTTCCTAATACATGTAGACTGGGCTAACATATTGCAGGGACTAGATTTTGTTTGTACAAAGTCTAGTCATTTCAAAACATTCAGTTTAATAACGCCACAGGCTTTCACTGTATATTTAGAATATTATCATATCATTTTGACTTCTCTATGTTGCATTAACATTTTAAATCACCTGAAAATTTTATGTCTGGTAGAACCCAGATTCATGTTTGTCCATCTGAATGCCTGCTAAAACAAACGATGCCTGGTCGTTTTCATGAACTATTATTTTTATTCAGGTACAATCAAATCACAAGATTTGGATCAATAGAGAATCATGTCCTAGCAGAAAGAACCCTTGACCAATCAGACATTGAACAAATCATAATGCGTTTATGTTCCTTGAAGAGTAGACTGTCCGATGGTCCGTCAACTGCCAGTCACCGCTTATAGCTCAATCAACCTTGTCTTCTCTTGTTATAGCCCACAGCCGTGCCTTAGTGGTAGCGTGTGCGCTCACTAAACTGAACCTGCTTCGATGTACAATTAATCGGATACCATCAGGTATATGAGAGAGTCACATGTTGTTGCTCTGGCAATCGTGGGGGAGGTTTTTACGAGGTTTCCTCTCGACCGTAATAAGGCTAGGTGCAGTGTCATGTGGACAATCTTTTGTCATATAAGTGAAATACCCTTGAGTATGACTTAAAACCTCAAACAAACAAACAAACAAACAAATCTCTTGCAATATATTGTTAGAGCTAGCCAGTCAGGACCATAACTTTGAAGGATAAATTTTCTGCTATAAATTTCTAGGTAACAATGAATATCTGAATATATCTTAATTTCCATGTTGTTTGTCTGCCGAATTAATTTTCTTCTATGTTTTTAGTGTTTTTTGCAATTTCAACAATGTTTGAACCCAAATTAAACAAACCTGGTTTAATCTCACAGTAATCACAGCATCTGCCGCTATCCACAGCTCTCACCAGTATCTCATTCTGTAATTTAAAAAACAAATATAAATCCTCTTGTTGTCTTACTTTAATAACAGATAATCCAATTCAAGTAACCAATTAAGTATATGATTTATAAAAAGTGATTTCTACTCATGGTGCGATTTGTACAAGTAGTTAATTTGACTTCCCGGGATTCCATTTATTTGTGGTGTTTTGATTGGTGGACTGTTTTGTATGTTTTAATCCACCTATCAAAAAACAAAAGTCACCCCAATGCCAGGACTGCAAATCATACAGCGAAAATGCACTTTTAGCAAAATCTTGCTAGACAGAAGTTTCTTCGAACTACACACGTGCGCATATGTAACTCTTTTTAAAAAAACACGCCCTATCTATTTTGACAGTCATTCCAAATTACCGACATGGGGGAATATACTGAAAAGGAAATCGTCAACTTTGTATCAACGGAAATTAATAAACTAAAAATATGAATGAATCATTTGTTGCAGAAAGTATAAGTATGGCTGAAGGTGAATAGGTCTACTGAGTAGAAAAAAGGTATCCCTTAATATTGTTCGGTTCTTCTCTGGAAATGATCAGACATCTGGTTATGTAAATTTTCTGTTTGTTTATGCATCCTAAATACAGTTTGATGGTGAATAACTGTATAGAGATTAAAAAAAAGAAGACAAAGCCATATAGTTTACAGCTCCACTCTGAGAATGGAATAGTGCACGAGGGTTCTTGGTACCGTGATCAATGGCATAATACAAACGTACATTAATCTTTCAAACTAAGGAACTACCGTCACAATATCTTGTACACAAAACAAAACAAAAAAATCATTCAATAAAATTTTGTCTGAACTATAGGCGAAAAAATATTTGATTGTCATACTTCATTTTGTGAATTAGGCCTGCATGCCCTTCCCCAACACGGCATCTTTATCAAAAAGGCTTTATATGAAGGTGTTTATCAAGATGTATATTTACTTAACAGATGTCAATACACGATTATTCTGTAAATGTATTCAGGTAAAACTCACAGCTTCATCACAGGTTGGTACCTCACAGTTACGCCCACAGGTAACTCTTCCGGCAGTGCAAGTGCACTGGTCACATGGGCTATCCGGGTCACGCCACACAGATCCCGTCTAAGCAAAAGAAAAAAATTGTTCACACATTGCCAACATTTGATTTTTTTATAATATCCTTTTAATTATATGACACATTTATGATTGTCCTGCATTATGCCTGGAGTCCTAGAAAAGGATTATACAAGATTGCAGGCAGTCCTAAAAGTCTGTGCTCTTTACCCTTTAACATGGGTTTCCCCTCACCCTTCAAGGGGGTTCCCCTCACCCTTCAAGGGGATTTTCCCTTCACCCTTCAAGGGGGGTTCCCCTCACCCTTCAAGGGGATTTTCCCTTCACCCTTCAAGGGGGGTTCCCCTCACCCTTCAAGGGGGGTTCCCCTCAACCTTCAAGGGGATTTTCCTTTTACCCTTCAAGGGGGGTTTCCCTTGGTGCTTAGACTCAATCATGCCTTTATTGGCTCAACTAATGCTTTCCTTGATAGATAATATACAAATGTTTTTTAATTAGCTCAACTAATGCTTATCTTTGACAGATAATATACAAATGTTCTTTATTAGCTCAACTAATGCTTCTCTTTGATAGATAATATACAAATGTTCTTTATTAGCTCAACTAATGCTTATCTTTGACAGATATTATACAAATGTTCTTTATTAGCTCAACTAATGCTTATCTTTGACAAATATTATACAAATGTTCTTTATTAGCTCAACTACTGCTTTTCTTTGATAGATAATATACAAATGTTCCTTATTAGCTCATCCACTGGTAATGTTTATCTTTGACAGATAATATCAAATGTTCTTTATTGGCTCCATTTATCCTATCTTTGATAGTTTATAGACTAAGGTGTTTTTTTTTACACTGATTAAGAAAATTAGTTGTTTGGGGATTAAACGCTGTACTCAAGGGTATTTCACTTATATGGCAACATCTTATCCACTGTTCCTTGCCTAAATACAGCAGAACAACAAGGTAAACCACATGATCATTACCCACTTGATTTTTCTGATTTCTTTTTGTACAGCTGAAACTATGAGCACCCTTGATGGAGAAATACATCAAAGTTGAATTAATTGGCCGACATGGCTAAACACTTAACCACAGCCACGTTTTTAATTTGAAAAGTTTAGCCCTGGAACTACATGTACGTATTAAAAGTGAGTAACGACTTACTGGACGGTCCACTCCGTCAACTCTGCAGACATCACATTCTTCTTCCTTTTTGCATTCGCCATTCATCTCTACGTAACCAGTTTCACAGACACAATTTGGACTGAATTCGCCACACACTGCTTCAACCAATTTAGCATCCCTGTTTTCACATGTTCGAACACAGTTGCTATAGTTACTCCACACTTGGTTGTCTTCGCATACTTTGAAAAAAGACAGAATAAAAATGTTGATGAACAAACATGTTGGACTTACTTTGGTCTTTTTTTAATTAGCTGCCATGTAGTTAGTAAACATGCCTACCCTAAAAGAAAATAACGTTTAAAAAAAAAATTCAGGACTATTTTCTAACCATTTTGCATATTTTTGTGTTAGCACATAGCACATACTATTTTGTGTGTGTATTTCAATGGCCTTAGGGTGTATTTTACATAAATAATGTGTACAAAATACTCCAGAATACTAGGGGTTGGCGGATCTGTGGATCTGTGGAGCTATGCCGGCATACTACTCAAAATCCTGGATATATTTTTTCTAAAATTATACACACTGGCTCAGGAATGTTGATTCATTAATACTGATATATAGTACTGTGCTTTACAGGTACGTTTCAAATGGGATCTTAATCTAGAGTTGTTATGGGTAACCTGCAGACAACTGGAGAGAAGCTTATGAGCACGAACACAGAATAAAAAAGTATGTGATTAATATGTTGCACACAGGATATTCCATATGGGTTTAGAGTAGGTCCTGATCATTTCTTTTATTGACCGTAAGCCCGGGGCTCATTGGTAAATCAACCTGTAAACTGGTACTGTATTCTAACAAAAATACATTAAATTTAGTATAATAGTTGCCAGTTTAAGCCACTATTTTTGTTATTTTTTTAAATATTGAAAGCAGTCTCGTTTCAGACTGAATGTATGTGAACCATCTGATACGGATAAATATACGATGCCTCTGTATCTGTGTGATGAGACTCCTAGATATATGACTAAAACTGATTAATTGACTGGCGTATGTGCCCCCATTACTCACTCAAACAAAAGATACAAGAACACAACTAAAAAATAAGTACCGTCAGTTGAAAAATTAATCATGTTATTTCATCAAATGCTAATCAAAGCTTGACAAGATACCCTTCAAACATACTAACATTAAAGAGAAAGACCTCCGTTTCGACCTAAGCTTACAATTTTTATTGCATAGTTGCATATTGCATAAGACCGCCATTGCAAGTGCAATACAGATACTTGTCTTTGAAAATATGCAATAACAATAATAAGTTGTCTTTCCCTGTAAAGGCTGACTAACCACTAAATTAAAATATTATGTTATACTCTGAAAATTTATAGAAATTAAATATGGTAGCCAGAGTTGTGAAACTTACCACAGTCACCCATATAGCAGTCTTCTGAGTCAGTTATTGCTGGACAATCTTCACCTTCCAAGACTGGTCTAGTCAGTTGGATAGTTCCACTTCCACAGGTTACAGAACATTCGCTAGGTGTCCAATCACCATATACACACGGAGCTGAAAAGATATTTATACTTTTTAAAACTTTATTATTATTTATTTTTTATGTGATAACATGCCACATAAATATCTGAATCCCAGATACGTCAAACTAAATAATGGCAGAAGAATCGCTTATTTCTTGCCATAAGTTTATTCCATGAAGGGGTAAATGTGAAATCACAGTAAAGATGGGGAGTATTTAGAAAAGTTTAAAATGCAATAGTGGCTTAAGTTCGGAGCATTTTCTGTGTGATTGAACAAGGATATTTTTAAGCCGGTTCAAGTTCATCCACCTCCTATGTCGCTCTAAGCTGTTTCAAAGTTTAAACGGGCTTGAAATGCTTGTGTGAAAAGAAACAGCTTAAAAAACATCACAGTGACTATATGGCAAATGTGATAGCTGGATCGACTTACAATTACATTTAGTGTGTGAATGGACAAATTTCTGAGCTGACTGAGAGCCAGTTTAGGCAGCTGGCATTATGAACTGTACTTTAGTTGAACCGGCTTACAATGAATATTGGTTAAGATGTAAGCCAGTTACAAATTAATTGTCCACATCTCACTGTACATCACACTCTACTTCACACAAATATGGTAGTAACCCCATGACACTACTCCCTCAGTAACAGTATGCTACAGTATGTTAACATGCTACATGTAACCAACATTCTAAAATAGAATCGATTCTACTTCCTACATTGATTCAGAGATACACCCGGACCATCTTGTCTTGCACTACTTTTATCTGCTGGTCTGTGGGGATTCGATCGCCCCAAATATAGGCGAAAATTAATGCGCAATGACTCAGTATAGCGTACAAGAGTTGTTTCAGTCCAATCCACTATGGAAACTCTCTCTCCGGAGAATATGATTGGCTAACCACTTAGCCACCGCTGCTGTCCTGTCTGAATAGGTCGGATTATTTTATGACAGTCACAAATGCAACAAAATCAGTGTTTTATAATAATGTCGATTCAACATTGTGATTAAATATTTTAAATTTAAATGCTGTCTTTTTTTTTTTTGCAATAAAATACATACGTTTACAATCTGTAAGAACATCTTCACAAGATTTCGTTTCAACTTCATCTCCACCGCACCGGCCAGCATCATCGTTAATATAACCTCGTGTTCTTGTTACATTCTCAGCACAGTCCGTACATATACCCCATGGAGACCATATTCCGATATCACAACCTGGTAAAAAACATATTATATACATTTCATTGTCAATCTATACTTTTATATTTTAGGAAAGGTGTTGAAATAGGTCACCTTGACACTGTGTCATTCAACTCACCATTGCCGGAAATAAATATTGTTTAAATCAGCTTTTATTTATTTACTTATTTCATTTGTTTAATTCAATATACTTAGATACAGATAGCCATTCAAATTTTTTAAATTTAATTTTTAGGTCAATATTTGAAATGATGAGTTTTTGTTTAAATCTTTACTTGCTTTAAAATAAAATTAAAATAAAAATACTCTTTCAGTTTGAGAATTAATTAATTTTATTTATTCAAGTCAATATTTATTGATTTAAATATTTATCTATTTATTTTATTACATTTTACTTTACTTAGTGGTTTATATGTGAAATAATTGACTATTTTTGTTATGATCTTTATATTACAGGAAACATTAAAAGCAGCCCAAAAACCACAATGCTGGTGATATGGGACAAAAAGCAGTTGTATCCCTTACAGAAAAATCTTATAGTATCCTATAGGAAAATTATAAAATCCTATAGAACAATTATAAAATAGAAGAGGACAATTCTAAAAGCCTATTGGATTCCATAGAAAATCCTATAGGATTCCATAGAAAATCCTATAGCATTTCGGACAAAATCCAATGGAATTTTTTTGGTAAGGGATACGTCTTGTTAACATATCATGTCCGTCATTACAACGTTTTAGGGGAAACAGATAAGCTATCAACACTTATTCTTGCATAGTGATATCAGACATGAATGCCAAAAATATTGACAGTAGAGCCAATTTGTTCTATTGATACAAGGACTTACAGGGGATTTCCATGTTGCAAGGTTGCGATTCTGTTAACACAGCTCCCTCACATGAAGCTCCACCGCATGTTGGGTATGGGTTATTACAATATCTATTTCTACTCTGCGTACCACCTTGACAGTCAAGGTTACAAACACTCCATGTAGTCCATTCTGATAATCCTCCATCCTCTGATAAGAAAACAAAGTAGTTAGTAATAACTAGTTAAATTATTAACATTTATGCAACATGGTGTAAGACGTGGTGGTTGGGGTATTTGTAGACTCGCCCAAAACTGTCTCACTTTAAAGAGTGGACAAGATTGCAGGACAGAATAACTCTATTGAAGGTTTGAGACAAACAACTGATTTTGATATGAAATGAAGTATAGTTTTAATGAACGATAAAGTGCAGACATTATATCCCATCTCACATTTCATCAGCAAACCACAGCCAGAGGAATACACCTCAAACAACCTGTATGAAATCAAATGCCATCTTTATTCTTTGCTGCAAGAATGGGAATTCAAGACCAACTTAATAAACCTAAATTTGGTCATGTGACCTTTTCATTTTTGGAAGCTGACCATTGGCTATCTAAAGATTATAGGCTGACACACCCCACCACATGATATACATGTACCCTAATGTATGGGGCAGGGATAGACCCCCTCAGGTAGATACATGTTACACTCAGATCTTTAGTAAACACCAATGTGGGTCGTGTTAAACCACATGCAGGGTAACACTGGCCTTACAGGAAATCCTATAGGTTAATAATAAAATCCTATAGACACCATAGAAGAATTCCATAGATCTAAAGATTTGGAAAGGATCCTGTTTAGCACATGCAATCCATCTTGAGCAATGATGTTAGGATTGTCAATTGCCTACATTAAATTTTGCGTTTATATATATCATTCTTATGTTAATTTTATTATCACTCATTCTTTGTAGAACTCAAATTCAGCTTTACTAATTGACTCTCTTATGTACGGTAACTTTTTGGAGAAGAATTTTTTAACAGAAATGTTTTTTTTCCCCCAAATAACGAGACACAATTGCTTTTTGTAAGTTAGGTTTATTACCAACCATAATTAAGTTTAAAAGTTTACTATTCTTATTTCAAGTAAGCTCTCTACCTAAGGGCAGTTTGTTTGAAGAGTAGCAATGCTGTCTATACATGTACCATTCACAGCATCGTAGCCAGGATGGGAAATCCACCCTTCAGAAATACCTATTCTGAGAAATTTTTCCTGTCCAAATATGAAATTTTCCTATCTTTTCCATGTTAAATTTCAGAATTTCTACCTCATAACCTGTTATTTGAGCCATTTCTAAGAATCTGCCTGTCTCATGATAGGTGGGCTGTTCTTTAGCTAAGACTATGATCATTATGACCTGTTCTAAATTATGTCACTCTATCGCTAGTTTGATTGTAGGTATATTATTTAACATTCGTAAGGAGTGTTAACAATTTCTAAGTTACATTTAGGGTTTGCCATTCAATGTTATATTAAACCATTACCTTTTTTATATTAGATCTACAATGGGAGTTTCGTAATATCAAAAAAGGGGTGTTACGGGCAGTCCTCTGACGTCAAAACGGTCGAGATTCATGGACTTTTTAGTAACCTCACAATGTAAAAATGTGTTTGACGTCATGTAACAGCTCCACTATCACGAATCTTCTGACGTCAAAGGACCGCTTTGCAAGGATAAAACTTTCCGAGACTCCCAATGAAAGTCAGGTTTGGCATTTATCTATCTTTGGTAAGGTTAACCCTATATGCTCTATCCTCAAGCATACCTTTATTAACTTAAAGGAGAAGACCACCCAAAAACCATATTCTATAAATAAGTAAAACTTTTTGTGTATAAAACAATACATTAATTT
>JARFOD010042492.1:5921-23587 GCA_031763545.1 Mopalia muscosa | reverse complement strand
TAAAAAATTCGGGAGGGGCATGGTGGATCAGTAAAAAACTTGGATTTGTCAGTACAAAATTCGAGAGAGGCACCGTGATTCAGGAAAACAAAAGCCTTGATTGGTCCTTTAAAATCGGGAGAGGCATGGTGATTCAGTAAATGTCATTACCAATTAAAGGAGAACATGATTTCGTATCAATCGTGGATTTATCAGTAACAATTGTTAGAGAAGCACAACGATTGACTTGTCATTACAATTTTAGAAGAAAATGTGATCACTACTTCCAGACCAACGATTCGACATCTGTTACAACACTATAGGATATAATTAGAGGAAACTATTTAGGACTGGTTTTAATCAGGGTGTCTTAGAAACACTATAAAGGAGGTTTGTATTTTTGCCACAACATAACACTTTACAATTGGAACCATGTCAGTCACGTTTTAAATAGTAAATGCAACCGCCGCCTGGAGAGCTAACTTGTTAAAACAAGTCCTACCCTTATTAATCACGTATACGCGTATGTTAAATAAAATAAAAATAACCCCAGAGACGTAATTCAGGAGTCAACACGAATGAATTATTAACAAAAGTCCAAAACAGTCAGGATAAACGCTAGATTAGTTAGCAGAAAATGTTGACAGACTTCTTATGTATATATATCTATACTGGCGCAGTCAGTCCAAGCATACGTATAACTTTCATTTGATGACTTTACAAAATCTATATTCTTTTTATTTTTTTATTTTTTACACATTTCACACCGAGAGCATATTTAGTGAAAGCAACAATATAAATTATTCACAAGTGTATATGATTCTTGTACACTAAAATATACCTTTATAAAAAAAAATATTTATTACAGGATCTAGTGATTCTGTCTGTAATGCATCCGATCAGAATTCTTATTCGTGTTATTGCCGGCGTCTTTAACTTCTATATAATCTATCGGGAGAGATCAAATGTGATTTGCTATCTGCTTCAATTGGTCAAGTAGAAAAGACTTTTGATCAAAATAACCTCGACAGGAAATCTGGGTAAGGCTTTGACTTTTTCTGATATAAACCGAACCAAAAAAGATCCACTATATCCAGGGCTAGTTTTTCACATCAAATGCAATATAACCAAGTTATTTTAGTCGCCTTCAGGGCAACTGTCAACAGTCGGAGATTATAACATTGAAGAGATTCACCGATCACATTTGCCGATAAAATGCCATCAAATCAAATGTCTCACTTGTCTTCCAAGCCTTAACTATGATACACGAGAGAGAAAAGTGTAAACAATATGTCATCTCGTAAAGCCATTTTGTTTTTCTTAAAAAAGGTAACGTGACATAAATTGCTTGTTGATGTATTCTTTGAGGACATAAAAGTAACCGTTAATTAACTGTTCGCCATTGTACTTCTAAACTACACGTAATTTGCACCACGTATATAGATTCATTATAGTATTTAAATTTAAAATAATAGTATATTACTTAATATAAGTAATTTGCACCACGTATATAAATTCAGTATATAGTATTTTAATGTAAAAGAATAGTATATTACTTATTTATTCTTAAAACCTACCAACAAAATATATATTGGAAAATATGTATTTGTGGAATAGCACTACCTATTATTTTCAAATTGCTAAACTGAAGCAGGCTTTGCTATATTAAACAGACTAAAGGTTTCAAAGCTAAAATAAAACGCGATAGCGAAAAAAAAAATAGCGATAGAAATAAATGGATTGGAAGAGTTGGAAAATAAAAAGGCCCTAAGCTTCCTAAAACAATAAACGTGTAAATGCCACAACACCGTTCGATAAATAAACGTAACTCAGTTAACCCAGATCGAGCTAAGATGGTATAACGCCCGACTACCTCTCTATGTCTGGCTCAGTAAAGCTGGACTTGATTCACTACCTTCCATTTCTCCATCTACATGTACATTGACGTGGAAATACGCTACAGACCTAGGGCCAGTTACTCGAAAGGCTCGATAACATCAGATTTAATCGCTATTAGTGGATTAGGGATTGAGATGCCATGACGTCATCGAATAATGGATTCAATTTAATAATGCTTCAAGCAACCGACCCCTGGATATAATGTGTTAAGTGATATAATATTTACTTTAAAAGTTAATTAGCTGTTATTTTCACAGTGCTTACCACAAGCAGAAAAAAATTTAAATTTAAAAAATGGCACTAGTTCCACCCTGAGGACTGCTTTACCGGATGCATAGCTTGGCTTTGAGTATAGATATATATCAATACGGACAATGACAATATACAGACTAGATGAAGAATCGCTGCATACACGAGCTGCTCTTTGCTAAAGATTTTTTTTAACACACCTGATAAAGCGAACATAGAATTTAAATCATAAAGTTTTTTTTTTTATATATAAATACGGTATATAGATAACGTATTTGCGTAATTAAAAATATGACGACGAAACTTTTTGGATGGGATACTGTGTAGTTCTGGGTTCATCGTTAGGTAACTAATATCTCTCAATCTGCTATTTTACATAGTTTTTAGCCAGAGACCGTATCAGCCTGTCACGTCATCATTATCTTCACGGAGGAGAAAAATCCGACACGATGGAGCTACCAACACATCCACATTGTTCGTCTGGGTTTCAACACAAATTTTACACCGTTAAAAATGAGCTGACACTTGAGTTTACAACATTTATTTACGGCTTGGCATTTAATTCCATAGGTCAGAATGCGAGTGGTTTTATACATTTATTGCTTTCTTTATTTATATTAATGAACATCTACTCTTTTAATATTTTCTCTGCTTTTGTCAAGTTTTACATAATACAATGTATTTCAAGACTTGTTAGCATAGCATCACTACCAAGCGTTACATAAACTTGAAATACAATTTATCTAGTCCTTGGTGAAAGGAACATTTAACCTTGTTTACTTCACTACTTTATACTGGTACATGTATATAGCTTGCCCCTCTCCTCATTTTAGTCAATATACACCTGATGACGATACAGGCATATTGATTGAAGCGTTTTTTTCCATCACAAAACAATAATTGGTTATCCATAATTATGTTACCCCACTTCTAATTATCGTTCAAAACAGATTGTAGGCTACAGTGGCGATACCTAATTAAGCTGGGTAAGACAAAACACTGCGCAAACCCTTAAATTTGTCAGACGAGCCAAATTCCGCTCCTTGTAGATAATTCAACGATATAATCTTCTGAAGATTTAGTCATCATATTGCCATATCAAATACAATCGGACACCCAGCCATTTGCAGTAAGCCAACATTGAAATGATCGACAGAAATCAGAACATTTCATTTTGCAGCCTATATTTCAGAAAACGACCCAATGTAAAAAAACCTCCTAACTATGTTCAAATGTGACATTATAATGTTGCATACCATGATTGGAGGAGTACAATTGTCAGTTTATCGGTTTAGGGAGGATGGCAGGGTCGATTATTCACCCTGGGCGGATTTAGACAACAGTTTACATAAATTTCAATGCTTGTTCCTCGAGGCAATATAATTAAGTCAATTTTTATTCTGTGCGTCTTCACTTTGCCGTCTTCTTTCATTACCAGATACGTGTGGTTGTATTAATAGGCCTATATATTACATAGGCTGCAGCAATAGGATGGTAGTATCCTACAACGCTGTTTAACTCAATTTGATAATCACAGGATTTCTTAAGTTATTTGTCTGTTGAACACATTATCTCAGGCTATGGCTTTATTTCCTAGAAACTGACATGATAAGACAGAAATCTGTCGACAAACACAGACATATAACTAATTTTACTTTCTCTGTCAAATGATAAATAAAATCTTTTTTTTTTCAATATCTAACTAGATCTGGCATTTTACTGGAAAGCGAAGAAAAGGCGCCATTTTACTTTCAGCTAAGTTTTGGTGTATTTGTATCACTGTCACATTACTTGTAATTTGATCCTTTACGTTAATTTCCTTTTTTTAACCATTTTTGACAAAAATAGGAAGGAAGGACATTTAAAATCTTTTTAATTTCAAAAAATATTGTTTTGCCTTAAAACAGACCCTCTACAATTCTGTCGTTCTAAACAAAGTCAAAGGGTTGTGACTAAATTGGTGTGTTCCAATCGGGTTTATCTATCATAAAAAAAATAGCCACATATCTCAAATACAAACACTGATACCTCTAACGCAACATTATATATCCTCAGTATACAACATGCTCGGTGCAGTTATCTCTTATATGAGCTCTTTTATATGTGTGGATGGATGGCCTGTTTAATGTTTCTATGCTTTTTGACAAATATTGCTCAAATGGAAACCTTAAAGGTTATGGCTCTGGTGGAACCCTTTTTGCTTCTGTATGGAACCCTCACAGCAACTGTTTATGCATTTCTCCATATCTCTTTTTGTATCAAAGAACCGTGTTTGTCATTAAGAACCATTCTGGTTCCAATAAGAACCATCCTCTTTTCAAGAGAACCCCAAAAGAACCATTATTTGTAAGAGTGTAGGTGTGTGGGCTGGTTGATGTCTGTCTTTATGTGGACTGTCTTAGTTTGTGGGTGTGTTGGCCGTTTAATGTTTCTAGGTGTGTGGACTGTTTAATGGCTCAGTGTGTATTGTGGGTTGTCTTAGTTTGTAGATGTGTTAAGCGTTTAATGTTCGTGGATGTGTGGGCTGGAATACTCTGTGGATGTCTGGGCTGGAATAGTCTGTGGATGAGTGGGCTGGAATAGTCTGTGGATGAGTGGGCTGTTTAATGTTTCTAGTTGTTTGAGCTTTGTAATTTCGTTGCTTGTGGATGGATAAATAATTCGTTTGCAGTGTGTGAGTTTGTAAATTTCTGTTGCCTTTGAGGATACGTTGGGTAGTTTTAGGAGGCTTCATACTGTTTTAATATGTCAGCACTAAATCAATTTCATTTTGTAAAGTAAGTGAAACGTTCTTGGTTACAACTTTCCACAGCAAACAGTGATAATTCAGATCTTGGATCAAGCGGAAATAATCTACACATGAATGTTTGCATTACCGAATAGGCTCGAAACACTTTTTTTTTTGTTAAATGCTGTTGCACAGAAATCAGAGATAAATAAAATACCGTTTAAATTCAAAATAGCTGGTAAATCCAAAAAAACGTGCATATAACTACTGTATATGTATAGACACATATTCTGAGAAGCTCCTAGGTTCGGTCGCGGGAGAGGAGCGCAGGAATGGCAAATTTTAAGCTTTTTCTTTTTCTAAAATAAATGTGTCCCAATTTCACTCATGGATAGAACGTCATTACCGGATTCATTCATCCAGTAAACAATACATCGACCACAACTTTTATTGTAAAATTGGAAATAACAAAAACATCCCAGTTGTAAACTGAAAGCTTATAAAGAAAGTTTGATTTGTTTTGATAAGGAACCATGAAAAGTGGCTTTCCTGACATTGATGATAGAAAAAATGTTCTTGAATCGGAGTTTTTACGCTTTAACAACACAAGGAGTAGAAAAGGGCTGTTGACAAAAGCCATCAGACACTGTAATGTTGTGAGGAATCGATTTGAAGCTTTCTTTGGTCGTAAATAATACGTTCTTTAAACACGGGTGTAAATAAACAACCTTTTGGTGATAAAGACACTTCTGTGTGTGTTTTTTTTATATGACTAAGAGAATCCATCATATTTTAGTAACTAAAATAAAACGGTAAAGTTAATAAAATAATTCATGATAAATTAATTCATGCCGAATTTTTTTTAAGAATTATTGTTAATTTACCAAGTTTTAAAGATCTATCTTTACTTTGAATAAAATATTAAAAACGAAATCAATCAAGTTATCCAAACCATGCAGTTAGTTTCCCGTCTATTGAGCACAGCACGCCATTTTTATGTATGTTAAGCTAGCAACGTTACTGAATCTGTAAAATATCTTTTTATGTAGTTGACTTTAGATTAAACGAGGAGTTTTTGATGACATAAGAACCTTTCCTCTTGATCCCATTGGATGCCTCTTCCAGGAACAACTCTGCGATTATAACACAGCAATAAAACTCAACACATCCCAAGTGGAAGGAAATCTGTCTAAGCTGATTATTCAGTGAGCTATAAAATCTTCGTCAATATATTTGAATAGAAAAATATATTTTGCCGTATTGTCTAGGTAAAATCTGAACACAGAAATATCGTTTTGGGACTGTTGAGAGTCGAATCAAAGGATATTCATTTTTTTTTTTTTTTATGACAACATTTCAGATTTCAGCTGCCTACGATAAATTGTGGAATTTTATTTTTATGACTCGAGAGTTAATATAACCAATTTCCGGTTATGAAATAATATAAAATCATATTGGTCTACCCGCATATATCGCTAACAAATTAACTAACAGTATTACAGACTTATGTAATTTCTGATGCCTTTGTCAGGTGATCATAACGCTTTCTTAGTGTCATTCTGTAGCGGGTCGGTCAGGTGAGTGGTCTAGGTTGCCATAATTTACTGCTGGTCCCCTACTCATATGGCCGTAGGTTCAATTCCTGGAAGGATTTCTATCGGCAACATTTTCTGAGCTAGAATGTATTCAAATTGATTTTTTTATTCTAAAAATAGCCGAAAAATACTGTTAACATTCCCTTTCGTAAAGACACAAAGATTATGCATCATATGAATAATATTAGCCAAGTATCTTGGTAAACAGTTTGTTGTTAAAAGGTGGATCATACAATTTCCTTGGTCAATGTTGAATTAAAATTTCTAAAACGTATTCCAAGTTCAAGAATCAGTTATTCCTGATACAGACATCGGTATATAATATATGTTTTATACGATGGTACATGAGAATGCTCTGAGAAAAATCAGAGGCGCCAAACCGAAATTAAATGGATAAGGAAAGAAAGCCCGTAAGGTCCCTGAACACTGAATGCGTCAATGTCAGAACATGGTTTAAGACCTAACTGGGTTAACCTAGGTGAAGGTTAGATGGCATAACGCCTGATTAAATTCATTCCATCATAACCATTACCATAATTTGTCTGACTCAGGACAGTGATATTTGATTCTGTATCGCTTCGAGTTTCTGTCTTCAATGCTGTTTCCATGATTACTGTAGACATAGCTGTGATATATTTCCTTTCTTCAAAGACCACTTAGCTGTAATTATTTCCGCCCTTTCCGTAAGCTGGTGTTTTGGGTCTGCTAACTCAAATGTTAAGTATAACGATATATAAACAGTTTTCCTAGTGCCAGGATTTTGTTTTGTTTGTTTGAAGGGCCAGAACGTAATGGGTGTTTTAGGATTGAGACGGGAGTCACAGCAATGATTAACTGGTTGGAGGCTTCTATTTCTATTACTTATAACAATTTGGTGTTTCTGTGATCGTTATTTATTTCAAAATTTTTAATTTCACAATTAAATATATTTTGTGTTTGCTGTTATCATTAAGTTACAAATGTCACGTCAAAAAAAATGTATCTTTAAAAAAACATAGAGCAGAACTCGTCCTAAAATATCAGCACTCTGACAACAACACCTTGACCATTAATCTCAAATACCATAGACCGGGAAGGAAATCGACCATGCCACAGTTGCAGAGGATTTTTCGATGGCTTGCACTGCGCTAAAATTGTTTATATGCTTTAACCTGCAAGGCATTGGTCAGGAGTTTTTTCCACAAATCCGATGGGTTGTTTAACAAATCATACATAATCATACTGTACAGAGATTATTCAACAATTGCTTTATTGCTTCATTTGTATATATATATTTCTTTAACAGGAGGTGTGAACTGAAAAGTAATTGTACATGTACAATATGTCGGTGAATCTGTAGAATAAAAGCATGAACACAAGAGAAGTGGCCATACAGCCAACTGAACAACTTGCTGGTAGAGTTTGTGGTGATTCACAGAATATCTTCCGCCTCTACCGTTATCTGATGGGTTTTGTTCTCTGGGTCCATGATTCTGATTTCGTCCTAGGTCAAGATTCAATTATCTTCATTGGTATAACGCCATATTGAAATTATGTGAAATTATAACCACCAGTAAGTGAAACACTGCTTAAAACTTTATTTGAGATTTTTCGTTTGTGTATCACGAAATCCTTTAATTATCAAAGTTAAATTAAAACTGAATAAAACTCACTAATAAAATGTTTTTAATTGCATATCACCCATAAATATACATAACTTACGCACGAAGAGAAATCCCGTATGTATATAACAAAATGTTTTTATTTCCTCTGTTAAATTAAAAGATAATATCTGGAAACAAATGTTCAAACTGCTGGCTTTAAATGCCGAGTTCAAAGGTCAATGGCCTGTGAATTGTATAACATCTTATACCAATCGTGTTTCTTTTCCCATAAAAACTTTGATGAAGACAAAAACATTTACCTCAATAAATCAATAGGTAAAGTAATCAAATCACTATATTCTCATTTTCTTTCATTTTCTTCCAAATACCGGAAGAGGTAAATACATTTTGATCAAAACTACAGGCGATAAAGAGAGCAAATTCCCATTTGACTTTGATCAATGTAATGATTTATCGGATTCATGGCAGCGGTCTTTAAAAGGAGATGAGCGGATTTAGCAATGACGGGATAATACATAACTGACCCGTGTGGGATCTATTGAAATCCTATTATAAATATAATTTAGCATATATATATTGTATGCACCAAAGGCGAGAGAACAGTACGTTTTCGTATTGGATATTGTGTAACTGACCTGTTTTTGTCCTCAGTAAAACATAACTTACCAGGAAGTCGGGGATGTAAAACATATCCTCGAGTGTCAGTGTTTTTGGACACTAGTGATATTATCTGATGGTAGACTATAATCTAATTGCAGGGAGACAAAACGAACAAGATATCCATAATACAATAATAATAATTATCATCTTTCTTTTCAAGCTAAAAGGTTTTTGGTGCAAAAATAACCACATTATACACAGTCGAGGTTTTATTACCTAGCTATTTGCCAACAAACACTACCAGCATATACACTGAATATATACTTTATTATTCAAATTAATATAATGGCTGATACATGGGTTTATAAAACATAGACCTTTCATAACGAGGATAGATTAGCTAGATTATACAGTGGTCTCGACAGATAAACAAGCGACAGTATGACAAGCCGTTTAACTTTTTATTGCTCATGCAATGATATTATCAATTCTTACCTGATATCATCAATTCTTTTATTGTTTTCTGAACTAAATGGTTCCAGAAGCCCCTCCTCCCTCTCCCCCTATGCTTGACTTGCTAAAGCTTCCGGGCAGTTTAATCGAAAGCTCGATCGAATTAGGCAACTCGGTATAGCGTTGGAGTGGAGGTATTGACAGATTTGAACACAATCGGATTCCTTTAGCATGCTCTGTTTCCATACTTTCTCTTGGTTCTTAGCCGTGAACTGTTTCAACTGACAGTTTCGCCCCAGGGGGTCTATAAACTAATTTTACCTTTACTATTCCTACCGAAAGCTCAGTTTGACAATACAGGGCGCCTGTTTGTGATGGCGCATTGAGTTACCTAGATCCGACAGACGAGTCAAAGACTGCTACCTGTGTAGACTCAACTTCTCCAGTCTTCAGGAGATTTGAGCTACCCAATTACAGTCTTAAATTCAATCTAGCAGGTGTTCCATAACAGTGTGAGCTAGTACACATACAATAAGTATTGTCCCTACTGTCAGCCGGTTCAGTTTGTATATATGTGAAATAAGACAGTAGAATATAAACCAATGTTCTAATCAGTTAAGTAACGGTTTCTCCAGGTAGATAATAAAGCTAAATCTCTTTCATGAGTACCTATTTTCAACTTTTTTACATAACCAAATACAGATGGTTCACGGCTTCCTCAGATTTACTTGACAACTAAAACGACATATTTATAAACTATATACGGTCTACGTACTGAATCAGAAACAACATACACTGTGCTAAATAAAACAACTCTTACCACCTATTTGTTTGTGTGTTTGTTTGTTTGCTTAAACACACATAGTCTATTGATCTGTGACTTTGCCAATCGACATTTCGTAGTCCTTCACAGACCCGAACATTTCTCATACGAAATCCTACTGGCACAGGGATATTGATTAATTAAAACCAATTAATCATCCTATTCTAGATCAAATCCAAGAGACCTGTTTCTTAATAATTCTTAATCTGGAGTTGTTATGGGTAACCTGCAGACATCCCGAGGGAAGGTAATGATCATTAATATGGTATATAAACTATTGATAAATATGTTATGATGAAATAAGATTCGGTAATAAACCAATCAACAAACTAGTATGTCGAGATATAGAAATTAACCGATAAATATATCCGCTAAAGAAAATAAGTGTTACAACCTCTCCGATACACAGGTAAGTTTCGCCATGACCGGTAACTCCTCAAGATTTTTGTTTCTCTTGTATGCTATAATGGGTCTTTGTGAGAGATGGATACACATTTTAGGTACAAGTAAACTGGGTGCTAGGCTGGTCATATCCGAATACAAATAGAAATGTACAATGGTTTTAAAATAAACCGAAATATTGAAATGCCATGTATCCACGTCCATTTTTTATTGGAGATATAAGTTTACCCAACTTCGTGAAAATCAGCAATGGGAACAATGCTAAGTATCTAGCTTGCTTACTGCCTTATACATTTTGAAGACCAGTCTGACACAAGGTGGTTGATGTATTTTCTTTTATGAGCAGCTTCTAGATTCTTGGTTTGGGATTTAATTCGGCGAAGAAATCCACTTGTACATCCGTTTGGGACCAGGGCCTTAAATGTACTTATGGATAATACAGTATGGTGGAAGCCGGAAGAACACTAATAAAGCCTAAGCTTGAACAAATATTAAATACTAACTGGTACTACCAAAATCATATGGAGGGACTCCGTTTTTTTGGTTGACTCTTTCAGGGAATATAATTTAGCAATCCCTCATCAATATCATCGAATTCATGTAACGTATGGACATTATTGTTGTCAGGAAAAGGTACGTTGTATCTTCAGTGGGTATATATTTTGACAAAAAGGTTTGTTGAATTAACTTAGACCAGCCTGGCTCTGTAGAACTTGACAAGGACACAGTCAGATGTATAACTAATAAAACCCATATAATGAAATCATGCAAATTCAACAAAAAATGGAACGTAATTTGTCTTACCTTATTTAAAATGTTATATTTTGCGCTCCAGTGTAGAAATGAGTATAATTGTAACCAAGTGTTGCCACCTAGACCGAAGAATACGTTTACTGAAAGCCTGTTTATACACGAAAACTCCCATGTGCTTGAAATTCCTATAATGCCACCGAGACTGAACTATGCCGTTAGATAAAGTCTGTCTGCACGGGATTACTGTCCTGATAACTGAACAACACCCCTGACAGAAGTTGTTCGGGGTGGCATAACAAGGTTACTTTGCCAAGTTCATGCCTTATTTGTAAATAAAGCGTATGACCCAGTAGTCTACCATACTAACTTTTTGCGGTAGTTTAAAAGATATATAGGAACACTCCTTGAGCTATTACATTGTTCATAACCATTCAATAAAGGTATGCTGACGTTGTTGTTTTGCACCAATGGGGCAACACTACTGAGACTTTTTGATCAGCATTAAAAAAAACCACAAATCCGGCTGGATTTATTGAAAGACAAGCACACAGAACACACAAAAAATAGAGATAAAAAATATATTTTACGGACCAAGCCTAGTAATTCCTTAGGAACTTTGAGAAAAGCATTTTAGATATAGTTCTAAACATCATGCTTTAAGGCGTTATCCTACACTGATCGAGTTTGGCTGACATCTGGTTTACTATTAAGAGGCCATTAGGGTATCTATGTATCCATTAAGGATGCGCATGCTCGCGTCAAGTTACAGCGTGAAGATGTGGATGATGATTACAGATAGCAACCTTGGCTCATGTCAAAAGACTAACTGGATGTTGCAGATGTTTTCCTGTTTCGTAAAAACAACACGCTCGTTGGAACTTCGTCCAAATTGAAGTAAAAAAAGGTACGATGATTTCACGGATAAATAGCTCTGGCATTTAAGTAAAAGATATGGGAAATAAACAGGTGTGATTATGCCTGGGAAATAATTTCTTTACGCAATAAAAACTTTAAACTATTAAAAGATAATCACTATTTGGAACATCACCGTAGATAAGTATTATGGTTAATAATTCCGCAAACTGTGTTTCGACCCAGTGTTTAAAAATTGACAAAGAAAACTTGCATCGTCGATGCAATTGCAATTCGTCTGTATCAGCATGTCATTAAGCCACTTTTGTTGTGAAAATGAATCGATGAAAACACTCAAACATTCACAACTTGAGAGAAAAGATTTTCACGAATAAAAAAAAGACAACGAAAAGTCCATTGTGTTGTATAGAGAAGTTTGAGTCAGCAGTATGCTCTGATCTAAACACCAATGAGACAGGGGCCGTCCGCTGGGATTCAGGAAGTTTATTATTATGATAACATAACGTCTTAGAGGGATGTAGTGGAATTCCCGTCAAACGTCATACCAGTTTCAAGGCAGTGTAAATTATAAATAAAGCTATTACGTTGTGATTGAGTTAGGGTAGGGTCGATCAGTTATAACTACCGTTGGATATACCATTAGTAAACAGTTTATAAAGACAACCCGCAAGTTCTCTTTCATTCGTCCAATGTCTTAAACGTGCCTGTATGAAAAGCTGTGGAAGATAACAGAACTATATTGGGTACACTCGTAGAAAAATATGGCTTTAACGGAACCCTTTAATGTTCTTCATTCATAGCTCTGATGACACTCTTCATGGAACCTTCACAACAACCGTTCCAAGTATTTCTCCCTTTCTTATTATATCAAATAACCGTTTAGAACAACCCTCTATTGCAAAAAAACAAACAAACTCAAAACCATTATTTCTAAGAGTGTACTATAAAAATGTGTCAATGATAATGAATCAATGTTATTATCTTCGATATGTTTAGTCCCTTTTGTTTAGCACCAGTAAACCATTATTAAATAGCCGTGATATATTGGTCAACACTACATTCAACCATGTGCAAAAATGGTGCCATAAACAGTTGCCTCATAGTAAGGTATTCAGAGAAGGAAAACAATTCCAATGCTTTTCCACTTTTAATCGAAGAATGAGTAACAAAAATACTCCACTGTAAACCAGCTCTTCCAAACAACTACTCGTGTAATATTAAATCCTGATGTTGGGATTCCCACCTGTTAGTCCTATCTGGATCAGCTAATATTGTATGAGATCATGAGGCCTTTAGAAACTACCAAAACCATTGCTTCGCCTATAGCCTTTTCATTTTCACACATTCTGAGAAAGAGTCACTTTTTATTTTTATCTGATTTGTCTATATTAAATTACATGAGGTAAACGTGTAGAGACTGGTCGATGGCCAACTTTGACAATGACTGATAAGAATATCCTGCCAATAAAATATATACAGCTATTCTATATATATATATATTTTTTTTTTTTTTTTAGTCTTAAAATATCTTACTCTTTTACTCCTGAAGTAGCTATAAAAATGGTCAAACGTCCGTAATTCTGCAGTATAACCGGGTAGGTGCCTATTCCAATTAACTAGCAATAGAAGCAAAGGGTTGTTCTTAACGAAAGCTAAAGGAATGTCACGCTTATTGAAACATGATTAAAGTATACATGATGCTTCATTTCGGATAACACGAATGAAATAAAATATGCAGCGTTAGTTTCGAAAGGACATGAAATACGTGGGTTTTTTTTTTTAATATAATACAGCCTGTAATTCGTTTATCTAAGAAGAATAAGATATTCTTCTGGTTATTACCTTCTCTTGAGACGTCTGTATGTTATATACACTAACATGATAGAAACTGGTCTCGAAAATGAGATTATCCATCGGTTTTAACTAATTGACATCCATGTATAACCGTGATTAAGTTTTAGAAATACATTCTCAGAATGTCTTTACCTTCAAGTTTAGTTAAATAACATTTGCTTATCTATAGTAGACTAAAACTGAAAAAGGTCCATCCTTTTTACGTGATTTTGCTGACCGAAAATCTAAAACAAAAACATATTTCATAAAATATTGGTTAAAAATAAGCACCGTTTTCATATTCACATTGTCCCCCTTAAGATGCGGTAAATCTGAAGTGTCCGAATAAAGGGCATTTAATGATTGGCTGTCAACTCTTCCTTCATTTGATGGAACAGCATGACGTGTGTCTGTCAATTGATGTATCTGAAGATGCTAGTAGTACGCATTACTATATGTGATTCTGGGACTACCAATCACAATACGACAACGAGAAAAAGAGTGGTTAGCCTCTGCTGCTGTTATAATCCCATTCATGTCCAACACTCTAAGTCTTACTGGCCTTGTTAATTCAACTCGCTGAAAATCTCAATCAACAGCACGAGTTCAATCAATTGTAATTATAATTTGGAATTCATTTTTCAGCTCCATAAATTTTGAATTTAAAAAAACTGTCCAATTGTGAGCCCAAGGGTTCAGCAAGACCTGAAACAGGGATTTCGATATACATATATTGTAATACTTAACTAATGTAATCCCTGTACTCTGTGCCTTAAACCATACAATAGTGTAATTATACAATTTCTGGATAACCACTTCTTGTTTTGTGATAGAACACTGTGTTTTATCACAAAACAAGAAGTGGTTATGCAGAAATTGTATAATTATGTTACTCCACTTCTAAATGTCGTTTAAAACTTACATACAATAGTGTTTCTATTTCAGACTCAAGATTTAGTTAAAGTGTTATAATTTGTTATACTCTTTATAATAGTTAACATACACTTGTCACTCAAAGCGTGATTTTCTTCAGAACTTAGGCGCATAAAATATCTTTGAAGTTCCCTTTTTTATAACCAGAGAATCAATTAGGAGAAAAATACGTTTTTTATCAAATGTCTCATAGCTATCATTTTAAAAGAAAACTGTATCTGTTCTTATTGAAGAAGGTTATTAATAGCCAGTCAAAGAAACTTGATCGTTCCTTCAGCTGACAAGAGATCACAAATTGGCTTCATTAATTTCAGCCTGGATACATCAGTGGGGATGTACATAAGAGTATATGTTCCCACTGACAGAGACAGCTTATATACAAGTCATAGCCATACAGGGCAAGGTGCGTTACATGTAGTCCCATTCAGTCGTCGAACATTTCTGAGTCTCGGATCTTTTATTAGCCAAAGCTGGATTGTCAGCGGCGTAGCTGATTGGTGTGTACACTCAAAGTATACTTATTCATTGTTCAACGTCACTCTTTTTAGGGTTTGGTACATAGATATGTTAAACAGGCTGTTACAGCGAGATTCGCTTAGAACATGGTAAATAATTCATTGCTTCATAAATATAAAAATATAAATATAAATATATGTTTTATAACTTCTTAATACTGTAACTTCTTTGAGTGGCCTTTAGAATCGGGGATAGTAATATAACAAAGTATTTGTGGATAAACCCAGGAGTTGTATACCGGTATCCATAAATACGGGCCTAATCATTGCATGGGATAACTACGTACCGCTGTTCATATACATGGAGGTGCGGTGCTGATCAAAATAATAGTGATACCAGGTACCCCCAAAATATCTGCCAATTAACGTTTAAATCATTTGGTTTCCTTAGATGTATTTAATTCCTCCCTTTATCATCATACGCTATGTCGTTAACAGTTTCCTGTTTAGTCCCAAAAACTTCAATGTTATTTACCAGTACTCAATTGAACCACGGAAAAGATCGGTCATCATTCCATGGTTAATTCACACCAGTCGGTTATTCTGGGTTGGGTGTTGCTGTTTCTCTTTGAAGGGGAGAGTGAAAAACAAAAACACTCCACTATACGTCAGAGATACGTCCCTGTATCTGGAATTCACACCGTTTAACCTGTTCTGGGTCAAGTGCTATTCAACGAGATGATTTGGTCTCTAAGATAATCAGAAATTACCATACCAATGTCATCCCAGAGCCTGCTCTTTTCCTCACATTCAGAGAAAAATATACTTTTTGAAAAAGCCAAGAAATTCAAAATCTCTTCCCAGTCAATAACACGGCATGTAGATGCTGTTATCTGCATGTCTATAGTTCTGAAGACAATCACGCTTTGAGTGGCAAGTATATGCTGACTTTTATAAAGAGTATAACAAATAATAACTAAGACACTATAACTAAGTCTTGAATCTGAAATAGAAACGCTATTGTATGGTCAGTGGCATCCCGCTTTAAGGGTATTTCTCCTATATTACAACAGATTTTCCACTTCAAAGTGTTATTTGCCTAATTATGATGGGCAAACTGGAAGAAACGTCATAAGGTCAACCGTTTGAGCAGACATATGTAATAACATATAAGACATTATCACTGTTAATTTTTTTTTTATTATTATTTTTTTATTTATAGTTTTGTCAATTGTCGTAAACCTTTATTTGGCTTCCTTAAAGCAATAAATCCTCTGATGGCCAAAGACAATTCACGTGAAGGGTAGCAATGCTGTCTATCAATCAATGCTAAGGTCTTGCTCGATCCCTTGGGCTCAAAATGAACCAAATTCCAATTTGGGTCAAAAGTTAGTTATTCAAACTATATGCTGATGAAAAAAATAATTCATAATTCTAATTAAAAACAGTTAAAAATTGAGCCTATAATCTAGTTTCCCCATGATCATATCCACCTGGCAAAACTTAAATCATCTGTTTGTAGCACTTCAGATTTAAGCAGGTCCTTAGTTTTCAATGGCCTGTTTCTTGAAAACTATTCGTGTTAGAAACTTCAAATTTGTCCATTGTTAAGAGCACAATCCAATCTAGAAAACGGTGGGATAGACAAAAAAAATCCACTGTGATCGATCTAATCAACCTTTTTTTTTAAATGAGACACCGTTTACAAGAACTGTCATTCTAGGTGAACTAATTTATTGAGTCTTATCTTTATTACACTTTGAAAAATAAATCTTCAAAAATGTAACAGTGTTTTTTTTTCTGTTGACATTAACTCATTTTGCAATTTTTGTAGAAATAATAAATGGATTTTCACCACATTCCCAAATATGTAATCCTCCGTAATCAAGCTTTCCAAAAAAAAATATAGACATATGGTTCAGATTTAAACCCTTCTTTATAATAGACTTAATAGAACAGGTGTTCTGAAAATCGACCAAGGGGTCCAGCAAGACTTAAAGCAATGATACCTGTCTTAGAAAGAACCGTTAAATGAGCACATTGGCCCACTTAATGCAGCCAGACACTGGGAAGAGCTCAAAATGTTAGGAAAACACGGCTCATAGTGTGTATGGAGCATGTGACTGCGTAGGGGCCTATAGTAGAATGTTCGATGGTGACCTATTACACTAAAAAGTCGCTGGGAATTCATCAACTGTATTGGCCACATCACCTTCGTATGTGGTCGTCGCCGTTTCCATAGAAATTGATAAGAAGCTAAGTAGCTAGCCCAATGCATTGGTCTTAACCTTAGGTACTTCCTTCATAGTTTTATTGATGTTCTTCACAAATTTGGTCAAGTATCAACTATCGGATATATAAAGCCCAAGTCTAAGACAAAGTTGCCAACATATTTTAACGGTCATATATGTAACATTAGACCAGATTAAGGGATGGCTTATATGTGTTCGAGGAGGGGGGGGGGGGGGGGGGGGGTTATAAAAAAAA